>JAXQQM020059012.1:0-41457 GCA_034641835.2 Pinus albicaulis | reverse complement strand
TTTATTTGATTATCTTCCAACCACTTCCTTAAAAAGATAAATAAATCATTTATTTATTTATTTTTCACTAATCAAGGGATTTGACCCAAGTCAAACACCCTTCCCCTCCAACAAATAATAATAAAATATTCCATAGAGGTGGATCTAGATTTGGTTAACATTATTTTAATCATGCACCAAGATCTAGAATGACCCAATATTTTGTTATAAATAGGAGGGTTCTTCCCCATCATTCCTCACCTTTTGTTGCCTATTAGATCACTCTGGATCTATACACTTGGTCTCACTTTTCATCATCATTTGCTCCCATTGAGCTTCATTTTTACATTGGGTTTTCTACACCTACAAGAGAGAGAAAGCTTAGATCTGAAGTGCTGAGGACTACAAAGAACCTATCCCATTGAGGAGAGCTGGATACACCTTCTTGTTTTCCTCCCAGGTGCCCTGTAATATAAAAATTCTTTCAAAAAATCGTGTTCTTGTCTTGTTTGTTGGTTGCATGGAGCAAACCCCTTTATTTTACTGCTTAATGTCTTTCCATTTATAGATCTGGTTGTTGCAACATTTTTATTACTAATCGCGGATCTGAAGATGTTTGGCAGCCACTATTGTTGTTAGGGCTATTAGTTATGCGTAGCTAAAGTGATCCTTTTTCGTACACTTCGACGAAGGATTCATACTAACATGCTAGATATTGGACCACGTAGTGAAATACTCTTCCAAGATGCCTCTCAAGGAAAGAGGTGGGATTCCCAACTGGGAACACACTGTGCTAAGCAGCACTGCAATCTTAGCTAAACAGCTGAAGAGAGCACAATTCTAAACAGACCATATACGAAATAATAATCCAAAAACATCCCCCATATGGTTTTCATCCTCTTCCTTATATAAGTGATGAGATTCCTCACCCTTGGTCCCACTCAATTAGGTCACTAATTTCATGCATTCTATCTCCCTCCAAAACTGTGTTGTCCCACCATGAATGCCACTCCTCCATAACAACGTTGTTGATGTGGTCAAATTTGACTCAGCCTTCATGCTCCAGCCCATTTTCACACCTAAGGGTCTTCAATCCAGATTTTAGATGACCTCCATTCACACTAGGAGTGTCTTTTATTCCTACTAAGGAGATTTATGGGTCTCCATACCCTTTTATTCCTCTATTTAAGAGAAAAATAAAAATTTAATATTCCAATTAGCTGTGTGCTAATCTGGGAATATTATAGTCCTCCCCTCCCAAATGTTGCTTGTCCTCAAGAAACTGCAAGGATAGAACTGAAGAGCCTCTCCTATTCCTCCTGTAGCATCCTCATATAATAAGTTCCTCCAATGAAAAAGATGCCCACTCATCAATTTGTCCTCAAGCTGCTCCTCCCAAGTATGCAAGTTAGCTTTTGGTGACAATCCCAAATAGCTATCATCATGAAAAAGTGAAATACCCATGGAGGCAACAATATGTTGTCTAGAGGCATTATTGAGGCATGGAATGTGAAATATATAGGGAATCGTCATTCCCATGTGAAGCTCCCATCCCCAAGCTATCATCCACACAAAATGAGTCACCCTCCAAAATGGTAACTCATGGAGAAACTCCTCCACCTTAGGCTCCTGCAAAGTAGGTGGGCTGCATAGATGAACATGATGGATCAAATTTTCCATCCCACACTTTATCTCTCTCCACTCATTATAAGTGTAGATCGACTGCTGAATTTGGGCTGCAATAATGTTGCCTTCATGAAGCAAAAAGGCAATTGGATCCTCAAAGACCCACTCTTTGGTTCTTTCCCAAACCATCCCATATAAAGTGAATATGACATTATCATCACATGGAATCCAAATGAGAGAGGTACTGAAGGTTTTATATAGTTCTAGAGGGTACCAATAGTCTCCAAAGTAGTCACAACACAGTTTTACTAACTGCAGTTTCAGAACATGATGTGGCAAGTTGTCTCCCAACAAATTGCTAGTTGTGCATGTCATCTCATATACTAGTAAATAACAAATGGAACTATATATCAACTGAACATAGAAATAATAGTACAATACTTTCCTGAAGCCATGCAAGAGATGGCTATCCCCATCACTAACGTTGGTCCCAAAATGACCATGAAGCCCAAATAGAGGCTTGCCCTCTTGTGGAGAAATTCACTGTATAGAAATAGTAAGAGAATGAAAATACTATGTTAGATAATCAATAAGTGAAAAAACACAAAACTTACCATGTACTGAGAGTAAGATGATAATAATATCCATGAATGAGCCCTCCATAGTCATATGACATATTTCCATGAAAATGAATGAACCATGTGCTGCATGCAAAACCTCCTTCTTATGCCTAGAGATCCATGTCAAGAATATCATATCATGGTAATAGATGTCTCTATCCACTACTCCATCACTCTCATATCCTAATTTTCCATCAAATGCATCATATGTGAATTGATCCAGGGAACACTCCATCAACAATCCCAAGCTCCCAAGTGACAACATTGTTGGCCTTTGTAATAAGGCTCCTATCATCTCATAGCTCCATTATTTGACATGCCAAATGTAAAAATCATCTACCATAATGCTGCTATATATGGGAGATTCCTTCCAAAGTGAAAGTACCTCCTGATCCTCCAAGCTAAGGAGTATCCCCTTTGCACAATGATAGTGCCACCACCTACTCCTGCAACATCATGCAAAGTATGGGAGAAAATCATCCCATACTCTCCCAAGAGATTCCAAAGCAACAACAACTCTTGTTGCCTCCCCACACCATCATCGTACAAGTCATGGAGTAACATCATGATGATTGACTTGTAGAATTCCCCATACAACCAAATCTTCTGCTGCCGTAAAATATGGGTGCCATGCAATGCCTCAAACCATAGCATACCTTTTGAAAAATGATATTTTACATGATGGCCAAACTCTTTCAAGAGTAGCCAATGCAACCTTGCCTCCAGCTGCCCTGTGTCATAGATCTGCAAGTGGCTATCCATCCAGCCAATGGTAAGTGTCTAACATCATGCTCAAAATAGGTATCCCTCCAATGGAGAATACCATCCTCCCAAATCATATTTATATCTTTGGATTTCATGGGATGTTGAAATTAAATCTCCTGGAGATCTCCAAATGAAGACCACTCATCAATGACCATGTTGAATCCATAAGGATCCAATTATGCTGGAGGAAAAATCTTCTCATTGAGTTGTGAAATTCTCATCAGGATAGATCCGTCACAACAATGAAAGATAAGATGTCTCTCATCAATCATCTGCCTATCCACTACTACACAAGTGTGTTGGTCATCAAAATGTCTCAATATTAGTTGGGCCCCCAACTCATCACTACTGCTCATTGACAGCACTGCTGATCTCCATGCTGGTGCATCTACTGTCTCAAGATCATGCTCAATGCTGAACACATGGTTCTGCATTGAAATGTTTAGGATAATACTCATCCTATCCTCCAAAAATATACACTCCAACCCCAAGAGTTGTGTGCAACTCAACAATGAATAACCAGGATGACTCTATATCTCCTCCTTGAACAAATCAAGGGTCATTAGTGCAGTGATAGTCTGCTGCTCCAAATTAGCAATGTGTTTTGACCCTAGGTCATGCATTTTCCCTGATAGCATGTTTCCATAATCCTCCATATGATGTATTGAAATAATAGGAAATGGAAATATGTGCATACCTTGGTAAAGCTTGGGAACATCTTTTAATTCTACAAGGGTTCCTTCCTTCGATGTGATGACTTCCCCAACTACTGATGATGATGGATGCTCCTCTATGGTTGCATCAGTGTTGTTAAAAGTCTCCTCCTCCTCCTGCATCTCTAGAATAGGGCATGGTACTCTAAATGTCAAGAGATCAAGACCACTTTGCAAAGGTGCAAGTGTTCTTTCTCCTGATGCAAGTGCTCTTGCAACAAGTGGTGGTGGAAGTTTCGTCTCCTCTGATTTCTTCTTGTCAAAATTCGTGATCAACCTTTGAGTAAAATCTGCATATGCAGTCACTCTTGAATGACTCAAATGTCTAAACCACCAAATGTTTGCTTCGCCCTCAAGGTGCAGTGCTGCAATCTCAACAACTTCTCTCTCTACTACTGTATGTAGCAGGAAATATGCATCCAACTTCATTCCCCAAGCTCTTGATGTACATGTGGATGACCCATAGAATGTAGGCAATATAAATCTATTACTGCAAGGTCTTCTTTCTTCTTTGAGCTAAATGAACTGTGGGAGAGTTAGATTCTCCTTGAAAGCTCTAGGTTGAGACTTATATTCTGAAAGATACTCACCTAGAATCTCATGATCTAAGTGCCCTCCATCTCCATGCCTCTTGTCTTTTCATTCAAAAGCAAAGGTCATAGCATGTTTCTTTGGAGATCTATGCAATACTAGTTCTTCTTTTGCTGATAGGAAGTACATGGAACTTCCTAATCTTGAAACCCTAGTGTGGTTTTATTGATTTTCTCCAATATTCTTTGCTTGACCTCCTTGGTGAGGTCCCTCTTAGATCTGAAAAGAGATGAGATAAAACTCATTATTTCCACCATTATGATCTCTTTCTCCTTCTTCTTATTCTCTTGATAGCATAATGGCTAAGTTCCACAGGCTGAGCCAAGATTATGCTCTGATAAGTAGGAATATATTGCATAAAACTAGAAATAGTAGTGACAAATCAACACATGTAACATAAGAATATCAGATAGCCATCATATTAATATTGTAGCAGCAAAATGGATACAATTTCTTGAGGAAATAGTCACTCAAGTTGGAAAAATAAGCCTCAAGAGGACATGTACATGAAATATGAAGACCACTACTACACAAAAAATACCCAAGGCTATGACAGCACAGTTTGATTAGATATAATTTATTTTTAATAATGTCAATACATAGATATGAAGTTATATGGCTCAAACAATGCCAGAAACAAAGATCTAATCTCCCAAGCACATTTCCAAGATAACCCGGATAGGGTTTCCTGAAATATTTAAAAATGTAGAGATACAAATATGGCCCTAGGGCTAAATAATATCTGCAACTAGATAGATGATAGGAGGTTGGTTATCTAATCTAGAAATGTATGGAAAAATCCTCCTATATATTCTCCAAATAATAAGTTTATCCCCTCACTAAAAATATATCTTCCCCAACTAGGGCTCTGAACCCTCTACTGCAACAGCACACTGAAATAACGTAGTTCCTTCAGAAAACAACGTTGTAACTGATATAAGTGCCTTAGTGTGATGTTGGATGATGAAATGAGGCTTAATAATCTCCCTCACAGGCCTCCCAGATGAAGCGATGCACCCTACACTAGAAAACAAGCTCAGAATTTGGGTTTCTCAACCCTCCATTGCTGCACCCTGCAACACAACACAATTTTGAACAGATACTACACTGTAGAAGAAAGAGGTATCTTGGCCTGATGCTCGATAATGGATCATTTAGTGCAATACTCTTCCAAGAGGCCTCTCAAGGAAAGATGTGGGATTCCTGACCGGGAACACCTTGTTCTAAGCAGCACTGCAATCTTAGCTAAATAGCTGAAGAGAGCACAAGTCTAAACAAAACATATCTGAAATAATAATCCAAAAAAATCCCCCATATGGCTGCCATCCTCTTCCTTATATAAGTGATGAGCTTCCTCACCCTTGGCCGCACTGAATTAGGTCACTACTTCCATGCATTCAATCTCCCTCCAAAACTGCATTGTCCCACCATGAATGCCACTCCTCCATAACAACGTTGTTGATTTGGTCAAAGTTGACCTAGTCTTCATGCTCCAACCCCTTTTCACACCTAAGGGTCTTCAATCCAGCTTTTAGATGACCTCCATTTACACTAGGAGTTTCTTTTATTCCTACTAAGGAGATTTATGGGCCTCGATACCATTTTATTCCTCTATCTAAGAGTAAAATAAAAATTTAATATTCCAATTAGCTGTGTTCTAATTTGGGAATATTACATTGTATCTCATGATGGTGTTAAGGTAGATCTTAACAAAATTAAAGCCATTAAGGAATGGAAAATCCCCACAACCATAAAGCACCTGCGAGGATTTCTAAGGTTGACAATGTATTCTCACAAGTTTGTTAAGAATTATGGGAGAATAACATCACCTTTAACAACATTACTGAAGAAATATTCTTTGTCTTGGACTCGAAAATCAACTAAGGCCTTTGAACATGTTAAAGAGGCAATCTGTGAAGCACCAATCTTAGCTATGCCAGACTTCACAAAAACCTTTATTGTGGAATGTGATGCCTCGGGAAATAGAATTGGTGTTGTTTTAATGCAATAAGGAAGACATTTATTTTTAAAGTTTCCCAATCAAAGGAAAGTATTTACAAAAACCTGTTTATGAGAACTTGGAAATGGTGGAAATACTACATGCACTAAAGAAATGGATACCTTATCTAATGGAAATACAATTCAAGGTAAAAATAGATCATGATAGTCTTAATTTCCTTTTGGAAAAATTAGTTTCTTCACAAGAGGACCAAAAATGGGTCACAAAGATGTTGGGTTAAGAATTTGAAATCATCTAAAAAAATGGAAGAAAAATGTTGTTGTAGATGCAATCTCAAGAAAGGATGAGGGCATGGAAGCATTACTTTGTGCCATTTATATTATCCAACCAGATAGAATAACTGAAGCAAGGTATAAATGGAAGAACAATGAAGAAGTTTGGAAACTTATTCAAAAGGTGCACCAAGATCCTAGTGTTGGGAAAAATATTGAGGGGGGGGGGTGAATATGTATTTACAATAATCACAATATTTTACCTTTTCTTACTAATTTCTATACGCGACTTTGATTAGCCCAACTAGTGTATATACATGGCTACACTAATAAAAACTTGTGTATACTGAGATAAATTTACTGTTTAGATAAACTTTTAGAAACATTATTTAACCCATATTATCTGTTATTGTTGGCTCGAGGGGTCCTGACCCAGGGTCAAAGGTTAAGGTTTGCCAACAAACCCCTATACTACTGGCACTTTCGACAGTGACCTATTTGCGTTGGCCAAAGTCTCACCCGGGCAAGATGGGAGGGTGCTGGAACCGGTTTCCGCACCCTGAGAGAGAGTAGGTAAGTCAAATAGATCTGCATTCACAACCTATCAAGTTCGTACCAAACAAATCTATTCGCAGGGTTGTTAACAATATAATCGCAATGTATAGGTTTAATATCGTGCACAATCTAGTTAATAACTTTGCATCCATGTGAGTATCAAAAATGATCAACATGAAGTACCATAATGCATCATCGATAGACTAAAGTTATACCATATCATAGATATATTCACAGCATAAGAAGAAAACACAACAGTACCTGTAACAGATCCCAACAGTCTGCATCAATAGTAATATATCAGATCAAATAACACAGAAATACCTTAACCATATCTGCATATATTAGTATCCAAAACCCAATAAAATACAACACAACCTACGCACACAGCCAGCAGGGTCCACACACAACAGGACTGAGGATCTCCACACACACAGCTAACAGAAGTCCTTACCCAAATGACCCAACAACATATTAACAATTCGCACTTAGCATCTGACCTCAAACTTTCCTACCTTAAGACTCAAAAATGTTCATCTATTTAAATCAACTTAGCCTACGCTTCCAATGGTCTGTAAACCATGGTTGGTACTCTTGGTCTACCCTTGACCCATTATAATGCATTGAGACTGACACCTAAAACCCTTGCATTAGACTAAATAATACAAAAAATATACAAAATTATACAAAATTTACAGCTTTTAGGGGACCCTGTTCCAACAGTTATGCATCAGATAGTTAAGCAGTAAATATGTGCAGCAATAACCGAATAAATCATCACACAAGAGCATCACACATGAACACCAAGATTTAAGGTGGAAACCCAATTTGGGAGAAAACCACCGTTGTTTTCATCTCTATCTTCAATATTTGTTATATGGAAAAATTCTTACAATATTGTACTGATGCAGGCTCATATCAGTATGTAGGCATCTACCTGCAGAAGGCTGCAACCTTCTCTCATTCTCCAGATACTACTGGAAGGGAGCTCCAACCCCCTGATCTCATTTACTAGCCTCTACTGGAAGGGAGCTACAACCCCTGATCATAACACTAGCTTCTACTGACAAGAATATTCTACTTCCATACTGAAGGCTTCAATCCTCAGATCCTGCACTACAGACCAAATTCCATAAATTTTCACACTGGATCGCATAGCTTCAACACAACTCACCATAAAGATCAACACCAATAAACTTAACACAAAATTCAATCAGAATAATGACATCACTATAACCAGAACACAGTAATAAATTCATATTTCAGAATTAGCATGCAAAAACAATCTCAACCCTAATCATTCATTATCTTAAAATGCATATGCTACTTCTCTTTACTGCACTTGTGTGTATACACGCTTTCCTTCACACCAACCTATGTATAGATCTGAGAATACTGAAATTCCAGAATATGATCAGTCTCAGAACCAAATCTGAGGCTTTCAGTCATATATCTTTTCAGATTTGTAGAACCCTTATTCAGTCAGTATCATTAATCATATTTAAGCACTCATTGATTAGATTTGTACATATTCAATTTAGTAGCTATACAATATTCAAACAACCTAGATCTATTTGAAGAATTCATTGAAATACAATAGAAATATAGCAGAAATAAATAGATAACCTCTCCAGTACACTTTAGAAAACCGTGAATTCCATACATGCTTTAGCTGAGACAAATCCACGTATATACGTGCTTTCACCGAAACAAACTAGCGTATAGATCTGTAAATATTAATTTTACAGAAAGTTTCAGATCTATAGACTTACCCAAATTTCTTCACTTCACTTCAGCAAACATGCGCTAGGTCATAGATCCAATCATCTCATCAATAGATCAAATACATAGTCATTTCAGATCTATAGATCCTGATCCATCATTGTATCCATAGTTTCAGATTTTCCACTAAATAGAGTCCATCCCATGCAGATAACTTCAGAGAGAAGTATTCAGTAACAACCCTTACACCTGCAGACCTTTTGCACTATGATATTCTTCTCCTTATATAGATTTAGCCTTTAAAAATACTATGAGCCAAAACCACACAAGTGTCGATGGTATTCTTGGATGGAATCAAATAGAAGACACAACGCGCAATATTGAGGGCTAATACCATGATAATGCCCCATGGTATCATAAATTTAGAGCGTAGAAGGTATACGCGACTTGGATCGTTCTTGTCCACGTGTATATGTGCTTTGGCATGTACTAACCCGCGTATTCAATTATGAATATTAACCAACTTCTATTGTACTTTACACATTTCTTCTGTTAGAACTTCTGCAAAGTACTGTGCTTCTCCAGAGGACATATAATTCATTATTTGCAAGAGAGTTTCCATCAAGGACAACATATGCAACCATAGGAATCATATTGCCAACAATCTCCCCCTTTGGACGTGATGGAAACCATGTTGGAGTTTTATCACCACATCCTATAGATAAACAATATTCAAACACCAACATTCTGCCCCTTTGACAACAAGAGAAAAGGGTGGAAAATTTCTCCCCCTGAGCACATGCAGACAGAATGTCAATGAAATACATGACTCTCTAAGTCAACAAAGTATAACCTTTCCTATCACTGAATACATCACAATTACATCAAGGATCTAGCCAAGAGGATTTACATATTGACTCAATTACCCAACCAAGTGGGTTTACAATTTTGAACAAGTCTTTACATGATAGAATATGACAAATTTACATCATAGTTCTGAACATGACCTTTTGATCAAATAACATATATGAATCTGTTTAACCAAAGACTCTCAAACATAAGATAATGACACATCAACCAATCATAATGTCAATAATGCATCCTTTTCAGCAAGGCAAATGCTCCCCCTAAACTTGTGCATCCTAAACACCTTCAACAACCAATTCATCAAATCATCTTCATCAAGGAGATAAATATGAAATAAAGGTATTGTAAGATGAATACCAGAACAATATATTTTACCCAAAAACACAAAAAATTGTTCTAAAAACTGACCCATAGAATTTATGTAAGCAAAAACCATACGAGATTTTATGTACAAAAACTTGCGTATATATGCGATTTGCCTACATGCAACCAGCGTACCAAATTTAATCTTCTGATATTAAGCATAATTGATAAGAGAGGCAGAGACAACTCCCAGCTTCTTTCTGAGATATTTGAATGCTTCCCTGGGAATAGGTTTAGTAAATATATCAACAACTTGTTCTTTGGAGGGAACATACTCCAATTTAACCTTTTGCTCAAGCACTTGTTCGCGTAAGAAGTGACACTTGATAGGAATGTGCTTGGTCTTGGAATGCATAACTGGGTTTTTTGAGATACTGATGGCACTTGTATTATCACATAATCTGGAGATGGGAGGAGAAAATTTAATTTGAATATCTTGTAGTGTCTACATCATCCAAATAATTTGTGTGCAACATGATGCAGAAGCCACATATTCTGCTTCTATTTTAGATAAGGGAATATAACTTCTTTTCTTGTTGAACCAAGATAATAACCGAGGGCCCATATAGAATGCACTACCACTAGTGTTTTTCGATCATCAACATTCCCAGCCCAATCCGCATCTGTGTAAGCATGACGAGTGAGATCAACATTCTTGGGATACCATAGAACAAAGTCTTGAGTCATTGTAGATAATATTATTTTTGCATCCTGAAGGTGTGACTCTTTTGGATTAGCTTAGAATCGTTCAACAATCCCAACTGCATGCATAATGTTTGGTCTTGTCCCAGTCAGATAAAGAATACTTCCAATCATAGATCTATACTCTCGTTGATTTACCATGGGAGAATCATCATGATAACTAAGGTTGCATCCAGTTACCATTTGAGTGATTACAGGTTTGCAATCTTCCATCCCATACTTCCTTAGAATTTGCTTGAGATATTTTTCTTATGAGATAAAGATGCCATCTGTTTCTTGTTGCACTTGTAAGCTAGGAAAGTATGTTAGTTCCCTAAGTAATGACATTTCAAATTCTTGCTGCATAACAGAAGAAAATTTCTGACTCATTGATTCTTCATTACTCCCAAAAATGATGTCATCAACATACACAACAATAATTAAAAGTTTATCATTCTCAATTTTTGTGTATAAGTTATCGTCAACAGATCCTTTTGTGAAACCTTGTTGTTGAAGATATTTGTCAAGACAATAATACCAGTCCCAAGGAGCCTGTTTGAGACCATATATAGCCTTTTTAAGTTTGCAAACAAGTTTTTCATCATTTCCAAGAATGAATCCTTCTTGTTGTTCTATATAAAATTCTTCTAGATCACCATTGAGGAAAGCATATTTTACATCCATTTGATAAACTTTGAATTGTTGAAAACTTGAGAAAGCAATACATTCTTATGGCTTCAAATATGGCTACAGGTGAAAATGTTTCTTCAAAGTCTATACCTTCTTGTTGAGCATATCCTTTACAAACGATTCTAGCTTTGTTTCTAATAACATCTCCATTTTCATTTAACTTGTTTTTGAATATCCATTTTTTTCTAATAATATTCTTATCATGAGGTCTTGGAACCAATTCCCAAGTATGATTCTTTTCAATCTGATCAAGTTCTTCATTCATGGCTTGAATCCAACATTTATCTTTGCTAGCTTGGTTTACATTGTGTGGTTCAATAGTGGATGAGAATGCCATATAGCTTGGGGATCCTACAAGAGTTCTTCTTGTTTGGACACCTAATCCCTTTTCTCCCTGAATTTTTGATTATGGATGATTCTTTTGAACATACCTAGATGGAGCCTTTTCTAATATATCTTCTTCTGGTGCTTCATTGGGTTCTCCTTCTATATTTTTTCTATATGATGAGGGAAAATATACATCATCATCATCTTCTTTTTTTGTTGTTATTTCCATTATAGGATATGTGAGAGACTCATCAATCACAACATCAATACATTCAACAATCTTCCGAAGTATTTTATTGTAACATTTATATGCTTTACTTCTAGAATATTAACCAAGAAATATTCCTTCATCTTCTCTAGGCTCAAACTTACCAATTTTTTCATCAGTGTTCTTGATAAAACATTTGCTTCAAAAAACACTAAATTCTTCACAGTGGGAAGATTACCATACCAGAGCTCATAAGGATTTTTATCACTATTCACACGAACATGAGCTTTGCTAAGAATATTTACTGCAGTATGTGCTTCTTCTCCCCAAAAGGTATTGGGAGTTCTAGATTCATCAATCATATCACAATCCATCTATTGAATTGTTCTATTCATCCTTTCCACTACGCCATTTTTTTATGGAGTTACAACTACAAAAACTATCCTTTTATGCCATGATGTTCACAGAAATTGAAGAATTCATCTGATATATACTATCCTCCTCGGTCAGATCTAAGACATTTGATTTTTAGATCTGTTAGGGTCCCGTGATTTGGCTGATTGGCAAGCCAAATGACAGTGTAACATCAAACCAATATTTGGAGTCTGAGGACCTAGCCTTCCTGGACTCAGAAAGGGCTCTCTCTATATGTGTAAGGGATATCTGTGTGTTTGCTTATGGTGTTCTGATTTTAGGCTAGTTATGAAGTAAGTTTTTTGGTTTTGGTTTTTAGGTTGTGAGGGATGAAACTGATCAAAGATATAGGATAGGTAAAAATATGTCATATTAACTGGGCTATGGGGTCGAAAAGGTCAAGAAAGCTATTAGATGGTGATACAAGGCTGTTGAAGGGCCGATTTGATTCAGGGTAGAAAGGATGTTTGGGCAAAATGGAGTAAATGGACATCAAGTTTGTGAACAACAAAGGATTTCAAGCATAACTAGTTTAATAGCAGTCATAAACATGGTAGGGAAAACCATTAATCATGTAAATGTAACTATAAGCTAATAAATACATAGAAATAAACATTCAAGCCATGCATAGAGACTTTTAACTCTCTAAATTCGGGAAATGGCCATCAGACTTTGGGGAAAAAAATTAAGACAGACAAACAACTAAAATCACTATGCCGGAATGCCTAAACACAGTACTTCAAGTTATTGGGCACTTTGATAACAATATTTGCATAGTCTTAGACAAAGGGCTAGATCGGAACTAGGCCTCCTTGGTTCAACAAATGAGAATATAATCAGTCAAAGAGATAATTTCATGGATGGAAATACGGCTAGCCATAGGTAAGGAGGGCGTATCGTAAATCATACTTAGCAATGCATAGAACCATGAATGAAACTAGCAACAATATCCTCAAGTTATCAAAGAGCAATTAAGAATTCTTTAATGTGACTAAGGAAGAAGAAAACATGAACGCTATGAAGAAACATGAAATTTGAGGTGTCTCCAAGGGCATATCTCAAATTTGTTCTCTACTGATCTATAGAAAGCAAGAAACATGTATTCATGAATGAAAACTAGAAGACAAAACAAAGAAAGAGACACTATACCATTCTACCAAGTCATGGAATCCAACAACAATCCTTCTTCATTCATCCAAGAACATCGAAGCGTACAAAAACACTGTGACAAGTATTTCTTCCAAAACGCAGGCCTTATATTGCTTCTCATCAAGTTCAACCTTGTTTTACAATGAAAAGCCTTTGAATAAATAGGCCAAAGTGAGGAAAACCTCATGGTTCAACTTGCCATCCTATTGGCCTAATCAAAATATCTAGATTTGTCCTTGAGGCTTTGCAAAGCCCAAGGCACAAAAATATCTTATAAAATATCTAAAAAATGCTAAAAAAGGGGAAAAAATTGACTTTTGATCACTTCTCATGTGCAAAAATAGCTAAACGCACATGAGGAAATATCAGTTTTTAAAGGTTCAAAATTTACAAAAATATTCAAAATTTACATCAGCAAAAGGTCCCCTGACTTTCCGGTAACCTTTGGCAGCCTTCCCGATGTCAAAACGAGGCTCATGATAGCTTGTTGGAAAGCTATGAGTGTCTAATTTCTGGAAAAACTAAAATTTTCTCAATCTGGTGCCTGGAAGTCCTCCAAAACTAGGCCTATGTGTAAAAAACCAAAAATTACAGTTTGCTGATAGACCAGGCAGAGTGTGTAAAAAGCGAGCATTTTTCGCCACTTTAGGGGAAAAAATGATCTCCAAATGTCCTGAAAATTGCTGAGTATGTGATCCTAAAATTATGGCATCCAATGATACCATTCTCCTCCTTTGACGATTCCCCAAAATGAAATGGCGAATTTCATGAGTTTTGACAAAAAACTCAAAAATGCCAAAAAACCAAAATATGTCAAAATGTGCCCAAAATCGGTGAGTATGACCCTCAAGGGTTATTAGGAACATGTTCTAAAGCAGAAGCCAAAATATGAAGTCCTGATGTGTCTTTTCTCACTTTCCGTGTCGGGCGCTTACCTTTAGCTTCCTTGAGCTTTTCTTGGTTTTCTTCTTTGTTGTTTGGTATTCTAGCTTGGTGGAGAAGTCATGGCCCCTTGCCTAGGAGAGGTAGCTAGCACATGCTTTGGAGGATGCCCTTCATTATCCATGTTTTGTATTTTTTGGCCCTTATCATTGCTTGCTTAAGGGCTGCCTTGTTTGTCTTTCATCACTGCCTTACTGCCCATCACTTTGCTCTTCATTATCACTGCTATGTTTAGCCTCTTTGCCTTGTTATTCATCATCACTAAAGTCATCTCTTTTAGTACTTTGTTTGAGTCAAGAGGATTTTAATAAGACATTTCTTTGGTTTCTTGAAAAGAAGTCCCCTTTGTTTTAGCACAAAAACCTTCCCTTCAAACACTGCTTTTATGAAATCACTGTCATTTTAAAAGACTAAACAAAACACTCTTCCCAATCATCATCTTTCCTTTATGAGATCACTGCTTCTTTTGGCTTTGATTGGACATGGTGTTCTTTGAGATCATGTTTTCAAAGACTCCTTCAGATCTGTTAAATACCCTCTACACACATTCGGTTATGATAAGTCTTTGAAAAAACAAGTGCGCTTTCCCTTTAACTGTCTCCTAGCCCTTTATAAACATTCAACAAGCCATTACCCTTCTATCACTGCTTGGGAGGCATCTTGACTTGGATGCGCTTCTGAAAAACCAAACTCCCTCAAAAGTTATTGAAATGTGTTTTTTAAACAAAACTTTGCCTTCCCTGTCAACTTACTGTTTGATCAAGCAACAATGGTTTCAAATGCTGTGTGAAATGCACTCCTTTGATATTAGGTCTATGTTCCTCCCAAGCACTACCTTTTCCTCCCTTTGTATACCAAACAACCAATATTTATAATGAACACACAGTCAACAAAGATAAACACAATCAAAGTGACTTTTCTGTGTTTGTGGTAGGGTCACCCAGTTTTGGTGTTTTGAGGCACTAGGACAACCTTGTTTTTTAGTGAAAAGGCAAAACAACAATCTTCTCAATTCAAAACACTGCTACCTTATTGGAATGCCACTCAACAAGTAGATTAAAGAACCATCACACAGTCAATCAAAAAGCATGTACACAGTCCAAGGTCACTGTGTAATAGGATAAGGTGACAGAGCTTATTTTGTTTGGTGTGAGCTCAAAGACCTGTAGGAGTTAAACAACAAAACTCTTCTTTAACCAAAACACTGCTCTCTTTTTGGTATGCATGCCCATCAACAGATAAATTCAACACCATTACACAGTCAAACAAAGTGCATCTACATAGTCAAAGGTTACTGTGTTATGGGATAAGATAACAGAGCTTATGGTGTTTGGTGTGAGCTCGAAAGACCTGTAGCTTTCAAACAACAATAAACTCCTCTTAACCAAAGCACTGTTCTCCTTATACTTTACTATTGCTCACACAAAGTTTGACAATACCTCCAACTGTAATGGTGGTTTTACTCACTGAATCTACTTTATGGAACTGAAAGGTCAAACACTGTTTTTTGTCTTTTTAACATACAGAGGATACTTTTGGAAGGTCAAAAATGCTCATCTAATGATCAATGTGTTTTGAAAATAGACCAATTGTTTCACCCTTTAAAGCCCTATGCTCCTTCTTTCCACTGTTTTGTACTATTTAAAACTGTTTGGAGGGTAGTTCATAGGTTCTTTTCAAACATTTAAAAGAAAACCACCATTTGGTTGATGTTTGAGTAGTAACCCTCTCTCAAAATAGTCACTAAAATTACTTGGATTTGCACCAAGACTTTCACTGCCATCAAACAACACCTAGCAGTTTGAAATTTGTAAGGGGGCAAGACAAAATACGTCAAAAAACGGTGCCAGGATTTTATTAAGAGTTGGAGCAGCTCTGGAAAGAGTTTTTTAAGGTTTTTTGGTGAGTTTTTGACTGATGCTACAGGTGCACCGTGCGCTGCTACAAGCGCGTCATGCATCAATACATTCCTTTGGAAATTTTCTGCCTGAACGCGTCGTGCAACTTTTCAAACGCGTTGCGCAACTTTGCAGCCCATTTTGAAGGCCTTCCCGATGTCGTAATTGGGTACGAGATGGCTCATTAGAAATTTGTGGAAGTATAATTTCCAGAAAAGCATGAATTGTTTCATTTCAAGTCCATTTGGTTGTTCAAAAATTTATTCTCCCAACACTGGTCAAAACTGGTGAATCCTGGTGCAGAAATGCATAGTGCTGTTTGTAAGCCACTTTTGGATGCCTTCCCGGTGTCAAAATTGGGCCCGAGATGGCTCGTTGGAAAGCTATAGAAGTATAATTTCAAAATATTCTTGATTTTTTTCATTTGGTTTCCATTTTGGTGTTCAAAAACTGACTGTACCATCACTGGTCAAAAATGGTGAATGCTGGTGCAGAAATTCTCCCGTGACATCTGTATTTTTCACATTTCTCACAAACCATGACACCTGTGTAGAAATAGAAGGAGGTTTTTATTTTTAAACCTATGAGGGACAAAAACCTCTCTCACTTTTTTAAATTTCATCTCTGTTTGGTCAGAAACACATTTTGAAACAAAATGCTCGGGCACTCCTTAACCCTAATTTTACTGTGGCAGAGGTATCATGATTCAACGGCCATGCAAATTTTACTATCCCTTTGTATTTGCTGAGATGAGATATTTGAGCCTCTCTTTGGCTGTGGGTGCAAAGAATCAATTTCATTTACTCATGTCTTCCCATCCTCTGTCCATTAAAAGGGGATTTCTTTTAAAACTCTGCTTTCACTTGGAATGCAACAATGAGGTGCCTTTGACCCTTTTCATAATGAAACTGCTTTCCTTTGTGACAGTGTCATGCATATTTTGATCTTACTGGGTTCCAGGACCTGAAACACATGTTATGATCTCTCTTGTACTTTTATGACATTGTATACCTATTTGCAATGCCTTTTTGCTGAGGAAGAAACTTAACATCCACTTCAATATCCCTTTTATACCCCTGGTCTTTGTATGGCATACCTGCTGTCACTCTTCAAACCAGTTCAGGTTTTTATACTAAAAGGAAAAGAAGCATCTTTGAATATCATCATCACCCACTTGTCTTTGTCATTTGAAAAGAGGACACCTGTAGAAGATATTTTGTGTTGCATGCGGGTTTCTTTGACATTTTGAAGGAGGTCACTTCTCCCTTTTGCAACCTAAACTGACATTTTTTCTCTGGATGCTTTGGAGGAAATGATGCCCTGTTGTGAAGCTGATCTGGCTGGCAGGTGATGATTGAACCTCTCTTATGACTGTGAGTGCACAAATTCAGTTGCATTTACTCAGGCTTCACCCATCTCTATCCATTTACAGGGAAATTCTCTAAAACCTCTCCTTTTACTCAGAGTGCAGTAGTAAGGTACCTTTGACCTTTTGTAAGGAGAACGCATTTATTTGGTAATGGTGACATGCCTTATTGGCTTTGAATGCTGCTCTAGAGCTTTGAAACTCAGGCCATAACCTGTTTATATCTTCATGAGCTTGTGTATCTATTTGCAGTGCCTTTTTTGGGAAAACTAAACTAAAGTTTCCTTTGTCTAATATGATAAGAAATTTGAAAGGAATTCCTTTATGAGTAGGAAGATCAGTGCCCTTTGAAATACAATCATCATCATTGGCCTGTGTTATGAACCATCTCTCAACCAATAGCAGAGTTGTGTTATTTGGGCTCCAGACTACTGTATTGGAAAGAAACCTTGATAAGAGACAAGTTTAACCTTTTGGATTACAGTGGTACCCCTGCTTTCCTTCTTTGTCCTTTACATCATTTCTCTGTTTCAACTGTATCCTATTGTGTTTAAAATTTGTCTATCAGTCAGTGAAAACTCTAGAATTGATTACTGCTCTGGCCCTTTGCTTATGGATGAAGGAGGCACTTTCAAAAACCCTCTGCTTATAGATGAAGGAGGTTCTTTGGTCTTCAAACCCTCTTCTTATAAATGAAGGAGGTTCTTAGTCATCTCATATCAACAGCTTCTTGACAGTGTTGTTTTTTGTTTCACTGTCCTTTCAGGCTTTGAATGTGGTCGCAAGAGCTTGATGAGAAACTCTTTTCTCTGTAGCTGCATCCCAAGCTCAAGATCACATTGAGAAGAAGTTGTCTCCTCATGTTGAGCCAAAAATTGTCTTCTGAGATGCTGGTATGTTTCTGTCCTTGAAAGATCCATCCAAACACTATAAAAACACCTAAAATCAGCTTGACTTATGGTCTATGTGTTGCTGAGACTTGAGGGTGTATTAGTGGCATGACCTAGGGCTGTAACCAGCTTTATTAGTAGAGTAGCAAGGTCTGTTATGAATGGTCTATAGAAGATGGAGGTTTTTGGCTCTTGGATAGTTTTCCAAGGGAGAAATGCCTTAAAGCGCCACTCCTAACTTAGGGAAGACTTTTTGGACAGATTTGGATTGTTTCTTTAGAGCTGATGGGCAGACTATTATGGCTGAGGCGAGGTAGGGTTGATAATGAGGTTCCATCTCGTTATGAGCGAATTGAAAGGTAAGAGGGAAAAAAAAAATTATGGGTGTTTTCCCAGCTGGAAAATTTGACAAATTTTTAGATCGGCTGTTGGAAAACCTAGATGTTACAACTAGTCATCACCAATAAGTAAAAAATACTGATGACTAACAAGATCTAATTCATTTTCAACCAAAGCTTTGAATATCTTAAAATTTTCAAATGCTTCATCTTTGTGTTTCAGTAAGCTGATCCAACACATTCTAGAGAAGTCATCAATAAATAAAATATAGTATTGTTCTCCACGAGGTGAATTTTTCCTTATAGGACCAAATATATCAGTATGTATAAGTTCAAGAGGCTTACCTGTTGATCCTTCTTTAGCATTGAATTGCACCCTAGTTTTCTTACCAAATTGGCATGATTTGCATATGGTACTTTCAAGCAGAGTGATGTTGGGTATATCACAAATAGTTTTGAGTCTTCTAGATTTTCTTATTTGAGAGAAGCTCAAATGTCCCAATATTTTGTGCCATAACCAATTTTCTGTAGATTTTCCTAAGTAGCATTGTTCTTGGCCACTTTTCAATATATACAGATTGCTTGGTGTTCTAGTTCCTTTTATTACAGTTTTTCCTGTGTCAATTTCACGTATGAAAAATTCTTTTGAACTAAAGACAACTTCATTTCCTTGATCAAATATTTGACTCACACTCAACAAGTTATGCTTTAAACCATCCACATACATAACATTGTTAGCTTTCACTTTTTCTTTTTGAAAAATAGAATCTTTACCCTTAATGACAGTAGGAGATTCATTTCCAAAAGTAACATTCTTTTCCTTCTCTAATGCATTGTATGAAAGGAGTTTATTTTTATCACCTGTCATGTGTTTTGAGCATCCACTATCAATGTACCATTTATTTTCTTCCCCTTCTACAAATAAATCTATGCCACAAATTTCAACCTGCAAGTCCTTCCTTTTCCATACCTTGGAATTTGAAGGTATATGCTCTCTTGGCTGAATTTTTATCCTGCATTCAGATTCTTCATGTCCAAAGTTATTGCAATAAGAAAATTCAATTTCGTTTTGAAGATGAGAAAATTTGTTATAAGTATTATTCTTTATTCGAGTCTCATTTCTTTGCTTTCTTGCTTCTCTAGTCATGGTGGTTTTTTGTGCAAGATATTGAGCATATTTATGACCAACGCTATGACATGAGAAACATTGTCCATTAAATGCGATCATGAAACCTTTTATTGATGTTTACCTGTTGATTGATACTTTTGTTATTATTCATCCTTGAATTGAGGTGGTCATGTTTTACATGGGTATTCTCTTTGTTCTTTTGCTGAGTGATGAAATGTTGTTGGTTGGATTTAGCTGCATTTAGATAGCTTGGTGCCGAAGATTGAGAATATTATTTGATATATACAAGACCTCTCTTTATAAGAGGAGAGCGTTGAACCTTGATAATTTCATCTAAGGTTTCAAATTCTTTTGCAAATATAAGATTTATGGTTTTCAATTTCTCAATTTCCTTTCTTAGACTTACTATTTCACATTCTAATTTCTCATTGTGCTTCTCCTTTTCTATAAGATGATTCTTTAGAGTATCTATGGCTATTTTATTTTCTTCCAAACATATTTTGAGTTGATTGATTTCTTCATGAAAAATTTTTTCTCCTAAAGCATCGATAAATGTGTCTTTAGTCTCACTAGTGTTCTTTTCAAATTCCATGAGTAATCTAATATCTTGATTAGATTCTCATTCTTCACTATTAGATAGACCATCACTATCTTCATGAGTATAATAACTTGTTCTATTGATGAAATTTCTTTTATTTTCTTTTTCCAATTCCTTTCCCTTTTCATGATTATCTTTATGAGGACATTTAGCAGCATAATGACCAATTATTCCACAAGAAAAACATTTGGAAGGAAGCTTACCTTTGAACCTCCCAGTGCCAAGTTCTAGTTTCTTTAAAAAAAATTATCTCGTCTTCTTCTGAAACATACCTTGATCCTTCTTGTTCTTCCATATCCTTGCATTTTCCAACAGCTCTAAAAACAACTTCTTTGACTTCACATGAACCTCCTTTTCTCATTTCACATGCAATTAAGATCTCATGAAGTTGAAAAATAGTAAGAGTTTTTTGACTTGAATTTAGGAGTTATAGATCTTAAAACCTTTTCTACAAGAATAGTATCGGTTATAGTTTCACCAAGATTTCTCATACAATTTACAATCTCATCTAGACATAAAAATAAGCTAGAAATGCTTTCATCATTATGCATTCTGACTTTTTCATATTGAATTCTGAGAGTTTGGAGTTTATCACTTTTTACCTTGGCATCACCTTCATAGCTCAGAATGATTTTGTCCCATATTTATTTTGCAGTATTTAACTGCATAACTTTGACAAATTCTGATTTAGTTAGACTCCCCAATAATGCATTGACGACATTTACATTGGTTTCATAGTTCTTTCTTGCTATTGGATCTGCTGGAACTGAGGTTGGATATTGATAACCACCTTCAACTATAGCCCATACATCTGCACCAAGAGACTAAAGATAGGATCTTGTCCTTGTCATCCAAAAGATTAAATTGTTTCCATTAAAGAGTGGAGGTCTGATAGATGTTGTCCCATCTTGATTGCTCATCTTAGATGATATTCCTTCTAGTGATTAAGCTTCTTTAGAAGGACCTACTCTGATACCAATTATTGGGAAAAATACTGAGAAGGGGGGGGGGGGTGGGCGTGGGGAGGGGGATCAGTATTTACAATAATCACAATCTTTTAATTTTTCTTACTGATTTCTATACGCAACTTTGATTAGCCCAACTAGCGTATATACGCGGCTACACTAATAGAAAATTTCGTATACTGAGATAAATTTACTATTTATATAAACTTTATGAAACATTCTTTAAACCAGCTTATCAGTTATGCATCAGATATTTATGTAGTAAATATGTGAAACAATAAAAAAATAAATCCTCACACAAGAGCATCACACATGGACACCAAGATTTAAGGTGGAAACCCAATTTGGGAGAAAACCACCATTGTTGTTGTCTCTGTCTTCAATATTTGTTATATGTAAAACTGCTTACAATATTGTACTGATGCAAAATCATATCAGTACACATGCATCTACCTGCAGAAGGTTGCAACCTTCTCTCATTCTCTAGCTACTATTGGAAGGGAGCTCCAACACCTTGATCTCGTTTACCAACCTCTACTAGAAGGGAGCTACAACCCCCTGATCAAAACAACAGCTTCTACTAGCAGGAAGCTTCTACTTCCATACTGAATGCTTCAACCCTCAAATCCACTGTAGACCACGTTTCATAAATATTCACACTAGATCCCACAGCTTCAACACAACTCAGCATAAAGATCAACACCAATAAAATTAATGCAAACTTCAATTAGAACAATGAGATCACTGTAACCAGAACACAGTAGTAAACTCATATTTCAGAATCATTATGTAGAAAGAATCTCAACCCTGATCATTCATTATCTTAAAATTCATATGCTACTTCTCTTTACTGCACCTGCGTTTATACGCGCTTTCCTTCACACCAACCTACATATAGATGTGAGAATACTGAAATTCCAGAATATGATCAATCTCAGAAGCAGATTTGAGGCTTTCAGTCAGATATATTTTCAAATTTGTAGAACCCTTATTTAGTCAGTACCATTAATCATATTTAATCACTCATTGATCATATTTGTACATATTGAACTTAGCATCTTATACAGTATTCAAACAACCCAGATCTACTTGAAGACTTCATTGACAAATAACAGAAATATAGCAGCAATAAAAAGATAACCTCCCCAACATGCTTCAGAAAACCCTGACTTCCATACATGCTTTAGCTGAGACAGAGCAGTATATATACGCGCTTTCACCAAAACGATCTAGTGTATAGATCTGTAAATATTAATTTTGCAGAAAGTTTCAAATCTATAGACTTACGAATATTTCTTCACTTCACTTCAGCAAACATGCACAAGGTCGCAGATCCAATCATCTCATCAATAAATCAAATACGTATTCATTTCAGGTCTAGAGATCCTAATCCATAATTGTATCTATAGTTTCAGATTTACCACTAAACAAATTACATCCCATGCAGATATACTTCAGAGAGAAGTATTCAGTAACAACCCTTACACCTGCACACCTTTTGCACTATGATCTTCTTCTCCTTATATATATTTAGCTTTTACCAATACTATGATCCAAAACCACTCAAGTGCTGTTGGTATTCTTCGACGGAATCAAATAGACGAAAAAATGCACAATACTGAGGGATAATACCATGGTAATGCCCCTTGGTATCATAATTTTAGAGCGTAGAAGGTATACATGACTTGGATCGTTTCTGTCCGCGTGTATACGCGCTTTGGCATGTACTAACCCACATATCGAACCTTCAATTATGAATATTAACCAAATTCTGCTGGACTTTACACATTTCTTCTATTATACCTTTTACAAACTACTTTACTTCTTTAGAAGACATATACTTCATTATTTGCAAGAGAGTTGCCATCAAGGACAACATATGAAACCATAAGAATCATATTGCCAACACCTAGTACATATGATACATTTAGCTGGAAAAATGATTTAGTATGGTAAAAATCTTGCTTATATATTTGTAAGAATTCTCAAATCAAATAAAATATTCTTTTGGAATCGCACACCTCTCCATTAGGAGGGAACTCAGGATTTTTAAAAACTTACCACAGGGTCAAGAAGGAATTTTCTTGGGATGACCTTAAATATGGTATTCAAAAGTTTGCAGTGGAATGTTTGGTTTTAAAACAAAATAAAGTTGAGAGAGTTAAGATCCCAGGTCTATCGCAAGCTTTATCCATTCCAAGTCAATGTTGGGAGGAGGTTTCAATGGATTTTATCACAAGTTTACCCAAGTCCAAAGGAGAGAGTGTCATCATGGTGGTAGTTGATAGACTTACCAAGTATGCCGACTGTTGTGCATTATCTTGTCCATTTAAAGCTAGTACAATTTCTACTACATTTATGGAAACAATTCAAAAGCTACATGGAAACCCAAATATTATTGCAAGCGACAAAGATCCCATTTTCACTGGAAATTTTTGGACGAAATATTTTATTTATTATTTATTTATTTTTATTTTTATATTTTTATTATTTTATTTCATTTTATTTATTTTTATTTTTTATTGTTTATTTATTTATTTTTTCTTTTCTTTTATGGTACTAAAGTAACTCATAGCTCATCTTATCATGCTCAATCTGATGGGAAAACTAAGATAGTGAAAAATTGTTTGGAAGGATATCTTTGTTGCTTTGCATATGATAAAAAAACACATTGGGTAAAGTGGTTACCTCTGGCTGAATGGTGGTATAACACTTCCTTCCATACTGCAAAAAAAATGACCCCATTTATGGCACTTTATGGATATCATCCACCATCCATCACATCATATTTAAGAGAAAATTCTAAGGTTTAAGTAGCGCAAGATCACGTCGAGCATCAAAAACAAGTTCTCAAACTCTTATAGGATAACCTCACTTTGGTGCAAAATCGAATGAAATAACAGGGAGATCAACATTGCAGCAAAATAAATTTTGATGTAATCGACTGCTACTTTTATGGATACAACCATAAAAAGAAATGTTCCTCAAGAAAGCTAAGAATAATAATAAATTATCACCAAAGTACTATGGTCCTTACAAGGTGTTGCAAAATATTGGTACTTTTGGCATACAAATTGGAGCTTCTTGCATCTTCCCAAGTGCACCCAATTTTCCATGTTTCATGCTTAAAGAAGTTTATAGGTGACATGCTCCCAGTTCAAAAAATATTAACAGAACTTGAGGAGGAAGGAAAAATCATATTGGAACCTAAAGAAGTCACGGAAACAAGAACTCAACTGCTACGAAATCGATCAATTTCAATGTATCTCATCAAGTGGGATAAATTTCCCAATAAAGATTCCATATGGGAGGATGAGAATTTTATACATAAGCATCTGGAACTATTCAAGTGTTGAGGATAACACTTTTTTGAAGGAGAGGGGCACGTTAGGCCCCTATAATACTAATGTAGACCCTTATTGTTGTTGTTAGTGCAGCCTCATTATCTCATTGGTGTGCCCATGTAGTCACCATATAGTTATTAGTGTGCCCCATAGAAGCCCACTATTGTTATTTTTGTTCCCTTACATTATTATTTTTATGCGGACTCTGATTATATTGTGACCCCTTAAAATCCTATATATATATATATATATATATATATATATATATATATATATATATATATATATATATATATATATATATATATATATATATATATATATATATATATATATATATATATATATATATATATATATATAAAGGAGGTTTTGTCATTTGAATCATCCAAGAATTGTTAATTTATGTGATGTAAAGGAGGTTTCCCCCTTGAACAAAATGTTTTTCAAGTCATGGATCTATCTTTTCTTTTGTTTTTTGGGATGGTTTCATAACAAAAGAAGTGAATTGTTCCATATTATGGTTGTGTCTAACATACCAAAATAGATATATATTTTGACCCAGGTTCTCAAGTCAATCTCATTTCATAATCAAATATTAATAAGTTGGGAATGGAAGCCAAACCTCAACCAAAACCCTACCCTCTTGGTTCGATATGTGACAATGAAAAACTCCATATAACCAAGAAATGTAGGGTTAGGTTTGTTATTGCTTCAAAACTGGTAGATGAGGTTGATCTAGATGTTGTCCCACTAGATATTTGTGGCATAGTATTGGGAAGTTTGTATTTGTATAACACGAAAGAAATATTTTTCAGACTAGAGAATGAATATCATCTCACCAAGAATGGGGTGGATTATATGTTTTGAGCTCACTGCATGAAGAATAAGGTAAATCCTATCAATGCATGACAGATGAAAGGGATCACCAACTCCAACAAAAATTGTATGCTCATGGTTGTGAGGGGACAATATGTTTAAGCATCATATGCTTTCAAAGGTTGTGATCCCTCTCATAGGAAATAGTCGTATGATGTCATTAGGGTTCAACCCTAACCCCTTTATTTATGTAATAATCCCAAGGGGCCTCATCAGAGTCATAATTAGTTAATTGAGTCAGTAAATCACATAAGAGGTTATCTACATTAGTAATGATTGTAAGTGGTTGGCCCACATTATATAAGGGGCCACAACTAGTTATAAACGGGACCTAATTAATTAATAAGGTGTTTAACCCGTATTTTTCAAGGGACCATGAGTAGTTATGGTTTTGGATGTCATGACACTATATATAGTCTTAGATAGCAAGGCAAGCCTCATCAAGTTTTATTGTAATAAGATTTGCTTTGTTGGAGGTTTCCCCCTTGAAGAGGTAAGTGAACATTGCATTCTGCTTATGAAATAATATATTATCTTCACAACTTGTCTCAATTCATGTGCTAATTTTTTATTTCTGGAAATATTATTCTCATATTTCTAGCATTCTAATATTCTTTGTAGGTTAAGTGCATAACAAGTGGTATCAAAGTGCTTTCCTAGGCCAGTTGCACCTCAAATTTTAACATAATTTTTTTTAGGATAGAGATGTGATCTAGCATATTTAAACTACGGGACCTGTTGCTGAGTGCATAAACCTACAGATTTGGGGAGGCATTCGTGAGGGAACTACAAAAGGTGGTCACACTTGTTGGACTCCCTTGTAAGCCTAGTGGGTACCCCTTCGAGTAGTAAAACAATAAATAGAATTGTACACGAATTGCACTTCCACATATCTTTGGGTATCTCAAAAGCCCCCCATAGGTTAACCTGAAACCCAACCCTAGATAAGCCATCAATTTTCTTGCTGCTACAATACAATAAGAAAAACACTTGGGGAGATTACTCACACATACAAAGGGTATTCAAGTAGTATAACTAAGGGTACGGTCGATGTTTCTCAGTTGGTGATCTTAAATATTGGGTCAAGTGATAGTTTTTGATCCCTGTGTATATCATGATCTTTATCACCTGACACTAATTTATGATTGTAGTTCCCTTTGTTATCTAGAAATCACCCTCCTACCTTTCATAGTGCTCAACAGTTGGGGTTCTACTGCCATCATCCAGATCAAATCCAATAGTTGGGGTTTCAATCACCACAGTTTAGATCTAATTCTTTGTGCTGTTATGTTTTTTTTCTGCTACATCCAAGATCATATTGTCGCAAAACATTTTGTAATGCTGATAATTTGGGGTTTCTGCTGCTACAGGTCAGCTAATATTTCCGCAGAATATTTTTCAGTATCAAGAATTTTGGATTTCGACCATTGTAGTATTGATCATTTGGGAGTAAAAATTTTTTCAGAGAAAAAAAAAAAATTGGTCACCATGGGTTGCTTACAAGAGACCTATCCAACAAGGTTCGAGATGACAAGATAATTGTAGTGTTACCATTCACCATAAGTCCCACAATTTTTACGTAGTTGCAATTTTTCGCTTGGTGTCACTTTAACTGATGCACAACAATATACTCTTGTGATTCGAACTTAAACCAGAACACAAAAAATTATAGATATAACAATAACTACTGATATGAGGCAAAAAAAAAATTTCATTAATATCAAATACTGAAACAAGCTTATGAACAAAATGGAAATAAAGTAGCTCGGGCAATGGTAGCTTATCTATGAGAAGAGATGTGGTGGCTACATGCCTCTGAACTGTGTTATAATGAGACCCGAAGGCCTATTTATTATTGAGAAATGATGGAAAACTCTAAACATCTAAAAAACTAACCCTACGAGATGAAGCGCCAAAATTATGGGCCTGTTTGGGCAAATTGGTACATCAACTTCCCGAGGTCATAACTTCGACATAAAATTTCCATTTGACACACACAATACCTCATTAGAAATACATATACAAGGGCTACAAATTTTGAGTGGAAAACATCATTTAAAGACTCAACTTTTCCTTGGTTTTCCCAAAAAAAAACCATTTAGGGCCCCAAAATGGTTCGAGAAGTTCAGGACCTGAAAACATACCAAAATTAACATTGTGGTACAATTAAGGAAACTGAAACACTAAAAGAGACAGTAGTGGGGGTCCAAGTGGAATACACGGGTGGCAACCAACGTCCACTTGGATCAGTCCTCCCCCCATAGGAAACAATGGTCCCCATTATGTTGAGTGCCTCCATGATATGGGGAAACTTCTATTGAAATTAGCCCCTAGTGAGCTACTTGCCTCGATGCAGGAGTTGGTCAGCTTTTGTTAGGTGTGGAGCCTGATTATCTTGTTTACTTTGTATCACAGCATTGGACCCCTATACCTTCAAAGGGGCGGCAATGCCGCCTGTAATTAATCGCTGTCGTGGGGGGTCCAGGGGGGGCAGCAGCGCTTTTCGGAGCCCTAGCAGGGGTTTCGGGGGCAGCGCCCCCAAAGCTAAAAAAAGATGTAAAATTGCCTTGTAAAAGTATAGTAATTTCTAGTCAATCTGGGCCGTTCATTAGGAAAATGATCTGACAGTAGAAGTTATGTTTAGTTTAGGGTTTTTTTCCCTAGAAGGCAACCCCTCGCTTTTATGAGGGTATTGTATTGCGGCTGTGTATTGTATGTGTATTCTCAGAGCGAGAAACAGAGAGGGAGACTGTGAGAAAGAACAGAGGATATTACAGCAGATCTGTTGTAGGTTTTGTCTTTTCATTTTGCTGGATAGTAGAAAGGAAGGACTGGCTGTTCGGGGTGGACATAGCCCAGACTGGGTGAACCACATATATCTGTGTCTCTCTGGTTTTATGTGTTTTTTGTGTGCTTGTATTTTATGCATATTTTATGTGTTGCATTTCTTCATAATATATAATTTTCTAACAGCTTTGACAACCCAATATAGTTGGATCTTCTGCTAGTGAGTGTTCTTGAACTGTGTGTCCATAATCCAATCAGTTGTGTCATGTTCCATGTAGTCTGGGTTTAAATATGTTGGTGTGAGTTGTTCTGCAATGTCTAATGTGCCTAGTAATGGTGGGAAATATGGTCGAGGGTAGTCCAAAATTAATAGTATTGGGTGCAGGCTAGGGAATGGGGAATGTCGAGCTCAAAATAATTGTCTCCCACAACCTTGGTAATGGTGTAAGGACCATATTGAAGTGGTATAAGCTTCCCATGGGCTCCTAAAAGGCGTTCTTTCTTCAAATGCAACCGAAATTTGAAGCCCAACTGAAACCTGTGTGACATTTGATGTTGATCATGTCGTTGCTTATACTTGGAATTTGAATTCTCCAATATTTCGTGAACCTGCTAGCAAATGTGTTGGATGTGTTCAATAAATCTGGTCGCTTTATCAACCTCATACAATACATGTGTGGATTATTTCTGTGTATTTGCATGAGGCATGGCAACATCACATGGGCTTCACTAAGGGAGAAATACCATACCACGTGGGTTCATATTGGGGGATATATATTGAGGAAAAAATGGCATAATATATTAGGGGATATATGGGGGGTAAAGGGTTTTTATATTGGAAGGTATACAAAGTGGATCTGAAAGTTAATGAAAAAATATAAAGGGGTATAAAAATAAGGAAAAAATGGATACCTACAATTTTTAGTGGAAGTAGGGGTTTTTTGAATTAGGAAGGTGTACTGGGTACATATTGGTAGGGGGTTAAATAATGTTATTTTTAGGGGTATTTTCAAATATCTAGTCAAATTAAGGGTATTGTTTAATATCCCATGAACGCACACGATAGGTCAGATTTTCATTGAGTGAAGTCCCTGTGGACAACATCAATCAGACACAATGGTTGGAATCCTAGACTCACCTGAAAGGGACTGCAACAAGTTGAGGTATGTATATCTACATTATAACTTTGTTGCACATAGAGAAGACTCTCATCCTAGGTTCATGGATGCTTGGAGTTTTCATTAGAGAACTTTTGAGGTCTAAAATGGGCCTCCTAAGAAAAATGTACAACCAAAATAAAATTTATAAGAACTAATAAGATTCAAGATGATAATTTCAACCATGGGGGATGACCCACCATTTTTTGGGTAAAAAAGTAAAAAGATTAAAAAATAATAAAATAATAAAACTACTTTTTCAAATTGTATTTTCAACTTATCTCCCTAAGTTTTTAGTCAATTTTTGAGTGAGAGTACTTTTTGGATGCAAAATTTAATTCCTCATCCAAGTTGTACTGATGTTGTATACTTTCGATGGACTGTGCTACACAAAAAATGAGAAATACATGAAAAATCATGATTTCAATTACGTTTTTCATGTATTTATCATTTTCCATGTAGAAATTCAATCAAAATTATGCAACATGGGTAATATTTGGATGATGAATCAAATTATGCATCCAACGAATGTTACCGCTTAAAATTTGAGTAAACCCATAGGGAGATAAGTTGAAAATACGAGTTGAAAAAGAAGTTTTTTATTTTCTCCCTCTAAACTTTGATGATGTAATCTAATATTATTTTATTTTTTCCAATATTGTTTTATAATTTCCTTAGAAGGCCCATTTTAGACCTCAAAATTCAACTAATGACATGCAGAGTATCTGCACTATCACCCTATTCACAACCTCCATCTGGGCATCAGTCTGGGGATGGAAGGTAGTCGACTTGGTGAGCTTGGTGTCCAATAGTGTTCAGAGCCTTGACCAGAATTTTCTCAGGAAGACACTATCCTGATATGATATAATGGTCTGCGGGATCCCAAAATTTATCCACACTTGTTCAAAGAAGATTTGGGCAGTGTCCTCTATTCTGATACTCTTCTTACAGGCCGCCAATATAGCCATCTTAGAAAATTTGTCCACAACCAGAAATACACAGTCATTACAATTCTTGGTAGAATGGAGGCCAGAAATATAGTCCATGGATATGGATTCCCACTAGTGTTTGGGAGTAGGCAGAAGAGTGTACAGGCCTTGCTTCTTGATGGTTGGCTTGGCAATGGTGTAGGAAGTGCAGGATCTGATATATTTCCTAACATCCAGTTGGAGTTTTTGCCAATAAAAGTGATTTTTTAGTACAACCATAACTTTCTACACACCAAAGTGTCGTACGAACCGACTGTAGTGTGCCTCCCAAATCAGCTTGGCACACTTTCTTGAAGGAACAAAAAGGTGGCCCAGGTAGCATAATAATGTGTTCTAGAGGTGGAAATAAGGAACTTTCTTTCCATCTATTAGAATTGGTATGTAGAGGTGAACTCTAGATCATTTTTGTTTAGTTGCGGCCATCCAAAGGTCTCATGGCTATAAGAGTTGAGAACAGTAGGAAGTGATGCAACTGGGGTCGACTGAGACAGTCTGCAACATGATTCGTGTTGCCCTTTTTGTATTTAATGTTCAAGTGGAATTTTTGTGGATATGTAACACACTTCTGATGACAATAATTCCGTAACTTCCCTTGTGTCTTTATAAATTGAAGACGTGGGTGATCAGTGTGGATGACCATCTCCTTCCCCAGAATGTAATGCTTCCATTGTCGGTAAGCCTGCACAATCAAATACATCTCTTTATCGTAGGTGGGGTACTTCGGAATTGTACTGGAAAGTGTATCACTAAGATAGGCCACTGGATACCCGTGTTGGGTGAGGACTACACCAACAAAATAATGATAGGCATTTGTCTCAATTTCAAATGGTTGTTCCAGTTCTGGAACTGTGAGTACTGATGCAAAGAAGAGGTGGTGCTTCAACTCAACGAACACCTTTTGTTGGGACTCGAACCAAGAAAACTTTAATTTTTTCCCTCCCTTCGTAATCTAACTCAAAGACCAAGTGATATGGAAGAATCCCAACCCAAACCTTCGATAAAATTTGTAAGGCTCAAAAATCTGCTAATCTCTGTTAGAGTGGTCGGGGCTGAGCATTCCCAAAAGACTTGGATCTTAGTCAATCTACATGCACACCACACTCATCTATGATGTTACCCAAATATTGGACCTTCCTCATGCCAAAGGTTCATTTCTCCACGTTGGCACACATTTTGTGTCGCTGAATGGTTTGAAGGACATGTCAAATGTGTTGAAAGTGTTCTTCCCAACTCTAGTTGAATATGAGGACTTCATCCAGATAAACAAAAATGAACGAATTTGTGAAGGGCTACAATATGTCATCCATTAGCCTCATAAAATTAGCAAGGTAATTTGTCAACCCAAAGGGCATGACCAACCATTAAAAACAACCTTCCTTACATTTGAAGGTGGTCTTCCATGCATTTGTGGGCTTTATTGGAACCTAGTGATAGCCGGACTTCAGATCGATCTTGCTGAAATACTTGGCCACCTTGAGTTGGTCTATAAGCTCATCAATCTGTGGGATTGGATACCTATTCTTGATAGTGATTTTTTTTTTTATTTCCCGATAATCAATGCAGAGCCTCTAGGTCCCATTCTTCTTCTGTACAAGTACAATCAGGCTCCCACAAGGAGAGGAACTTGGTTGGATGTGCCATTTTTGCAGTAACTCCTAGATTTTCCACTTAATCTCTTCATTTTCCATAATGGATCAGAGATATATCTCCTCATTGGATAGAGATGCTATGGGAGTCATATCGATCGACTGCTTGACCTGATAGTGCAAGGGTACCACTATAGGTGAGGAGAAGATGTTCGTATATTTTTCCATGACCGTATCCGCTTGATTTTACTACATGGAGGAACCCTTCCCTAGGGCCATGGATGTGGCTAAAATATTCCCCCTAATTTTAGAGAAAATCAGAAAGAAAGCAAATTTCCCAGTCTAGGAGATGATCTTACTACATTTCTTAGCAAAGATCAAAGAGATGGTGGTATGGGGGACTACCTTTGGTATCCTGTATAACTTATTACCCAAATAAATAATAATAGAGAGAGGCCTAGAATCATATTTAGATGTCTCTTTCATAAGAATGGTTGTCCCAATAATACATCACAAACTTTAAGAGGAGCCACATCACATAGTAACTCATCCGTGAAGGGATTGATGTTGTAGGGAACGCGACACTGTTGGCTCACGCGAAGATCTCGTCCTTGGTGAAGCCACCCGATGGTATACGGTTGCAGATGTAATGTATTTAGTAGGTCCAACCACTTCAAAAAATCTACTAAAAGGAGGTTCGTTTCGCTCCCATTGTCGACAATGAACTACAATGGATAACCCTTCACCCACATATGTGATTGGAAGAGGTGTTCCCCCTCCTCTAAATCTTCAGGTTCAATCTTCTGGATATTGGTGGTGGCCATAATGGCATTGGGTTCCATGCTAGTGATCTACTTCCCTTTGTAATTACCCTTCTCAGGTTCTATCTTAGAGTCGAAACATGTGTCTTATTCAAAATCCTTTAGCATAGCCATGAGTGACTAATTGGCCTGACACTCACATGTGTTGTGAGTGGAGCTCTTATGGAACTCACATCACTTTCCTATGCCCTTATTCATCTTTGTGGTGTTGTTCTTTGCTTCCATTTTTTATGGGTTATCCTAGGCCACCTCAGCTTGGCTTTGTCCTTTTCTTTATATTTTGGAGGGGCCTTTCCCTTGCTTCAGATTCACAGATCCGAAATATCACTTTTTATGTTTAAACTTATACTCAATCTTGTCAGTGTATCAGTATGCCATGCCAGGCGAGGAGATGTCCAAGAACTGCATCTCATCTTGGATGTACCTTTGTAGACAGGAAAGGTACTTGAGTACCAAATGCCGCTCAAAATACTTGATACCCAACTTTGTGCGAAGGGTATGAAAATCATTGGTAAACTCAAGAACATCTTGGTACCTTCCTTGCCGTAGTGTGGTACAATTTATTTATTTATACTCATATTTCCCGATACGGTAGTACTACTCCTTGATGGCATCTTGGAATGAATTCCAAGTGTGTGTGATTGAAAATAGTGAGGGTTTACTTTCGTCCTTATTCTCATAGTAGGTTTCCTATCAGTCCTTGACGTGGGGGGTGACTTTGAAAAGTGAAAAAGTAATATTTTCCCAGTTGGAAAAATTATGAACAAAAAAATATCCTTTTAGTAGATTTAACAATTTATCTACAGTGTCTAAATCTATCTGACCTTCAAATATTGGGATGTAAAAGGTAACTTGTACCTTGAAGGGTGTAGCTCTTCTAGAGTGGTTGTTGGAAGATGTGTTGCCATTGGGTAGCCGCTGAAGGATCTAGGAAAGGTTGTCCATCATCGCGTTCCTCTATCACTTGAGGGCTTATTTGAGAGATATTTTTAAAGGATCTCATACCCCCTCATTTTACCTCGCTTCCTCTATGTGAGGTCTTCAGGGTTTGTGGGGTTGTTCTTGCAAAGGTTCATCCAATTCAACCCTTAACTCCTTATATCCTGACCTCATTGGGGACATGCAAAGAAAAATCAAGAAAAAGCAGACCGCTCTGATACCATTGATATGAACTAAAAAAGGAACACAAAAAATTAGAGATATAACCATAACTAGAAATATGCAGTAATAATAACACTTCATTTCATTAATATCAAGTACTAAGATAAGTTTACAAGCGGAATGGAAATAAACTAGCTTGGGAGATGGTAGCTTATCTCTGAGAAGATATGTGGCAGCTACATGCCTTTGAATTATGTTTCAATGCAGCTTGAAGACCTATTTATTATTGATAAAAAATCGAATAACCTAAACATTCAAAAACCTAACCCTAGGAGATGAAGCATCAAAACTATGGGCCCTGTTTGGGTAACTTGGTACATCAACTTTCTGGGGTCATAACTTTGGCATACGATATCTATTTTATGCACACAATACCTCATTAGAAATATCTATTCAAGGAAAAAAACTTTTGAGTCGAAAAAATTAGTGAAAATCTCATGTTTTACCTGGTTTTCCAAAAAAACGTCGTTTAGGGACTTAAAACGGCTCTGGAATTTTAGGACTTGAAAAAATGGCAAAAGTAGTAAACTATGTTATGATTAAGGAAACAGAAAAACTGAAAGAGATAGAGGTGGGGGTGCAAGCACAATAGGCGGGTGGAAAAAAACATCCACCTGGATAAGCTCTCCCCCCTTAGGAAGCAATGGTCCCCATTGTGTTGAGTGCCTCCATGAGATGGGGAAACTCCTGCAAAACTTGGTCCTTGGTGAGCCACTTTCCTTGGTGCAGGATTTGGCCAGCTTTGACAACACGATATAGTTGGATCTTCTGTTGGTGAGTTTTCTTGATCTGTGTGTCCATAATTCGATCAGTTCTGGTATGTTCCATGTAGTCTAGGTTTAACTATTTTGGCATGAGTTGTTCAACAATGTTTGATGTGTCTAGTATTTGTGGGAAGTATGGTTGAAGGCAATCCACATTGAACACTAGGTGTAGGACAAGGAATGGAGGAATGTTGATCTCCAAATAATTGTCTCCCATAGTGTTGATAATTGTGTAAGTACCATATCACAGTGGTCTTATATTCCAATGGGCTCCAATAAAGTGTTATTTCTGCAAATGCAAAATACCTTATTCACCCACCTGAAACTTGTGTGGCACCTGATGTTGATCATAACGCTGCTTCTACTTGGAATTTGACTTCTCCAAGATGTCGTGAACCTATTGGCCGATGTGTTGTATGCACTCAATAAATCTGGTTGCTTTCTCAACCTTAAGAATACATGTGTGGATTATGTCTATGTAGTCGCATGAGGCATGGAAATTACATTAATCAGACACAATGTTTTAAATCCTAGACCCAGCTAAAAGGGGCTGGGACCAATCAAGAAATGGAGAGTTATGTTATAACTATGTTTCACATATGCAATACTCTCTTTCCAGGTTTGTGGATGCTTGGATTTGTACATGCAGAGTATGTGCACTATCATACTATTGACAACCTCTGTCTCAGCATTAGTCTGGGGATGGAAGGAAGTCGACTTCATGATATTGGTGTCCAATAATATCCAGAGGCTTGACCAGAATTTTCTTAGGAAACTGCTATCCCGATCTGATATAATGGTCTGCGGGATCCCAAAATGTACCCACACTCATTCAACGAAGAGTTTGGCAGTGTCCTCTATTGTGATACTCTTATTGTGAGCTAGCAATATAGAAATATTAGAAAATATGTCCATGACCAAAAATATATAGTCATTGCCCTTCTTGGTGGAAGGGAGGCTAGACATATAGTCCATGGAGATGGATTCTGTAATATCCCAAAATCGGGACTACTAGCAGGGCATGCCTGAAAAACACATTTTTCAATAATGGCTGCCACAACTCTTGAAATCAGTCCTTGGATCCCTTATATATGAGTATCTAAGTCCTAAATCCAAGAGGGTATCAAAAATAAATCCTTCTAGGTGGGTTAAACAGATCTCCCACACCTAGTTCCCTTGAAAAATGCCCCAAAGAGGGACTGCAGCAATAACAAACAATCCTTCTCAGAAAATAATGTAGTTTCTGCAGAGCAGTGATAGGAGGCTCATGAAATGATCTTAAATAGTACTTAAAACATCACATAATTTATAAAATTAAGTTCATCAAATACATGGCTAAAAATACAAGTCATAAATAGAATAAATCCCCTCAAAAAAGGTACAACGATAGGCATGACTGAAAACTTCCTTGACAACGTTATTTCTATTAAGTTGTAACTGTTGTTGATTACATGTTAGATCTAGAGTATATCTGTGCATAAAAATTCAGATCCATATCTGATCCATGCACTAGAAGAGCTCCTCTTTCAGATCCCCTTGGAATTTTAGGGTTTGCACCAAGCATAAGCAGTAGATCTGAGATCTAAGAAAGCAGATCTACAAAAATATTCAGAAATGCTGAAGTATTTAGAATATGTAGATCGGATCTGAAAATTACAATGTGTATATCTCCTCCAATGGATCTCAAAGTGAAGGGTAGATCTCCAACACTCAGAAACCAGCTCTCCAAATGGTGCACCCAAACCCCCTGCAACACCACCACAAGAATAACGTAGATCTGGAGTAGAAAATATGTTGTAGGGGATAGATAGTTGATGGCCAAATGCCAAGATCAGAAACTGAATCTCATGCACTCTAATACACTTCCTCCAATAGAGTAGAGGCCTCCTCCGTGGGAAAGAGCATTGAAATGACTTAGATCTGAAGAGATCTAATATCCATTGAAAATAACGCAGTCCCTCAAGAGAGACTGTGTTGCAACTTGAATAATTGAGTTGGCCTGATGGCACAATGCAAATATGAAGCTCAAAAAGTGGACGCATTCTTCCAGGAGGTTAAAAGACACAATCACTGAGAAGAGGCTCCAATACAAGCTAGATCTGAACAGATCTAGAGTCCCACTTGCTACAGCTTACAAAAACAAGAAAACCCTCCTTGGATCTGTGTTTTAGTTGGAAGTAGAAGCTTGGTCTCCAACCAGGTAGTGGACTAAGCAATACAAGCTCTCCCAGGAGCTACTCAATGGGAAGAGATGGAAATCCTCAAGAGGAAATTCCAATGAAATCTAGGCTAAGCAGCCAAGAAAGTTGTTTGTCTCAACAAACAACAATTCAAAAGTCAAATCAACAACCCCCCATATGTTTCCTTCCCCTTCCTTTTATAATATGGAAGCTTGCCAAAACCCTAAACCACCTTCATCAACTTATCCCTTTCACACGAGAGACCTCCTTCTAGAATTACATTGTGCCTCATTGATGAGCACTCCTCTACTACTGCGTTGTAGATATGGTCAAGATTGACCCAGTTAAGTGAACTTGTTCTTTTCACACTTAAGTGTGTTTATTAAAGTGGCCCAGATTTACTCTTTTTCACATTGGGCATGTATTTATTCTTCCATTAGAAGTTTAATGACCCTCCTTTACATAATTATTCTTTGAACAAAGGAAACAAAATAATCTTGAATATTCCTATTAAATTAGGAATATTATAGTCCTCCCCTCTAAAATTTTTCTTGCCCTCAAGAAACTTACAAGGACTTGCAAAATCTCCAATGGAATAGACTTCTCCCAAGGGTATAATTGTGTTCTTGGTGAATGCACCAATCAACTGTCATCATAAAGAGGTGGGAGTTACATAGAAATAGTTTCTTACTATCCATTGATTCCTCAAGGCATGAGAGATGGTAAGTGTAGGGTACTCCAACCCCCATGAGAAGCTTCAATCTCCATGCTATCATCCAAACAAAGTGAGCCATCCTTGGTAGCTCACAGAAAAGGTTACCAATTCCCCCCATGTGCTTTGTGTAGGGGCTTCATGCATGGAAATTAGAGATGAGGATACTCAACTCACGTTGTCCCTCCTTCCATTTCTGATGAATGTGGAGTTGATGATCTTGGGATGCAATAAAATAGTCTTCATGAAGCCAAAAAGAACTTGGAACTTCATTATTCCCTCCATTGATTCTAGTGAGTCTTCTTGCCCAATCTCCTATGCATATAGTGAGTAAATCACCTTCACCATATGTGCTCCAAAAGAAATATGGAATAAGTGTCACATGATACATTGGATGGTGACAATAGTCCCTCCCTTGAGGCCAGCATTTCCCATCATCTTGCTACCTCAAATGATGGTACAATAAGTGCCATCCCACCACCTTCTTGCTGCAACAAGCTTCATCAAAGCTTGAAAATGATGGAGGATAATAGGTGTTGGCTGAACATGATTCCAGCAACACATTTCTTGCTCCAAGTACTCCCTTGTGAGAGATATTTTCCCATGAAAAGAGCCCAACACATGACCCTTTGCATAAGAAAACATAGCAGCAGTCACATAAGGTCCTATCCTCTCCTTGAAGTACAAATGAATATGGGAGATTGTATTCCCAATGGACACATTCACCCAATGTGTCATTCCTCCCCTCATTTCTATAAAAAATATGGGAGCATTATTGATATCATGATATAAACAAGCTTCCCTATGCCACCTCATGACAAGGTTACATTTTCCCCCAACCCAACGTACATACATGATCATTATATTCATTTTGAACAGAAATACATGTACATACATCATAGGCATAAGAAAATGTATGGACATGGAATTCGTCATGGGATGCCCACACTTCCTTCTTGTCAACCCAAGAAACCAAGCCTTATCCTTATGCATTCTTTTCTCAAAATACAAGGCATGAGACAAGAAAATCAAAAACTTTGGGTGGTACCCACACTCACCCAATAGAAACCAACGCAGGTCATCTCCTCACTACTTCAGATCTATATGTTGTAAGTGGTTTATATTCCACTTACTTTCTACCCTCATCATTCCACCATCACTGAAGGTGAAATGTATATTTGGTGCTTTAGGGAAGCACCCATCATGCTGCAAAACCTCCCTTAGCCCATCGAGGGAGTGGCCATGTTTGAAAATAGTTCTGGCCCATAGTTGGCCATGAAACTTATAAGGTAGGACACCCTTTTTAGGAGCCATGGCCTACACATGTAAAGTAAAATAATGCATGCAATCATAAAGTAAAGTGTGATTTGCATAAGCGCGCTTCTTACCCAAAGTCTCCAGCACTGTGATAGTCCCTCCTATTAGCCCCCTGTAAATTTTTGATAGAGAAAAGTAGGGGGATAAATTGTTTTTTGAGCCTTCAATGAATGCATCTCCCTTGGAGACACATCATCCTTGAAGTCTCCTGTGCCTTTGCCTTTGATAAAATCCCTTCTACTATTTCCCATTATAAGGCCCCTCTAATTGTGACAAAATTGTGCTCCTAAAGGCTTTCATTTGCCCTCGTATCCCTACAGAATTGTCCTTTCCACCCCTTCTTCCCTTGGTCAAAATCCCCCTTAAATTCTTCCTTTGCCCTTTTTTTTGGCTAAATTTCCCCTAGTCCTCCTTTTTTTATCCTCCTTAGGCCTTGAAATGCATTAAAATGGGTTAAAAATCCACTTTCCGACCTTATAATAGGCCTAAGCTCCTTTCACGCAAGTCCCCTGTAAATTTCCCCCATAGAACCCTGGCGCCAGAACCACACACTAGCCCCGAAGGCACTTGTCCCATATGTTCATCGGGAACATTTTCAACCATCGATCTATATAGATCGGACGATGATCGCGGCCCCCGAAACCTCCCATGTCCACAGTCCATTTCCCTGATCGCGCCATCGCCGTTCATTTGCTCACCAGATCGACGGTTCGGAGTGTACCCGCCCCTATGGCCCCCGCCGCGCACTGTAGCAAACCATCCAGTTTCTATTGCACCACCTTTGGGCAGAGGGCGGTATTCCCCGATTGGCCAATGATTCCATGCATCGTTCGACGTGTGGCTCCTGTACGATTTCAAAACAGCTATCTCATCACACGCTATCATTCGATACAGGATGCATAGCGATATCGCTGTGAGCTGTCTGATCTGAGGCGCCCCATGCAACGGTCATCACTCAACGAAATGGCGTGCAGTTTAACCAGAGTCATCCGTACCCCTGGCCCACTGTTCATTGCCCTCCGTCGTGTTTCCCACCATCGATTTCCTTTGAGATCTGACGGTTTGGATTCGTTTCCCCCCCGCTGTTGACCATTCCACCACCTCCCGGTCCTACCACGTCACCTCCACATGTCTCCGTCGTACATTCACCTCGCCCCTGTTATATATGTGCTTTCCAAGGTCAAGTGTTCATTATTTTACATTAAATCTATTGTGCTCCCGCCCACATCCGCCTGACCACATCCCACTATCATAGTGCATTTTCCACCATGTTTTTGCACCTTTCCACCATCTCACCAGTCTGCATGGCCATCCTCATCGTCCACATTGCGTCCATTACCCCCATCCATAGATTTCATAACGAGTTTTCTGTTTTGTAGGGTTTTGAGGCAGCGAAAGCCGCCATGATTTGTACACGTTGTCACAGTGACAGAAGATACAGGAAAAGACCGTGTACAGAGGCAGAGATCATGAAGAAAGGCCCGAAGAGGTACCACAATGGGATTTGCATTTAAAGAGGAAATTTCAAACTCTGCAAATCTTTCCGGCACCATTAACACACATATTTCATAGTCAGAGGTATAAGTGGAGCAGCAGAGAGCTTAAGGCACGCAAATGAAGACATACAAGCCTTAGGTTCAAATATTTAAAGGCAAAGTATCGGATTGAAGACTGAGGGACCACGCAGAAGGTACAACACGCAGAAATCAATGCATATCAGGGGTTTCTACAGCAGCATAATGTTTTTTCTCCATAAAGGACAGGGCGCCCATGCAGTGTTCAATCTATGCCATGTTCTGGAGAGATTTTCTACCCTGAAATAGCTCCGGTACTATCAGAGCATTTATTTCATCAGTATGGAATAATTCTTTATCATTCATTTATCTTTTGTTTATTCACCAATAGCACCACACAATACTGTAGTCAGAGTACATCAGAGTTATATCAGAGTAGTCTGAAGACTGAATAAGATCATTCATTCACCCAAGGCATGAGAGATACAAAGAGAATCATATTAGCAAGCTATTCCCCCATTCGAAGAGAATTTTCTTGATGAAGATGAGGGAATCATAGAAGAGTCTAATGGGAACACAATAAACATGTTTGAAACAGAAGATTCAATCCATAACTGT
>JAXQQM020083789.1:0-199456 GCA_034641835.2 Pinus albicaulis | reverse complement strand
TTCATATCAAAAGTAATCAGAAGAGAATTTTTCGGATCAACAGCCCCAATGGCAGTGAGCAAAGCACTGCGCTGAGCCGGACAAGACTGGAGTACCTCTAAAGCTGACATAGCACAAGGACTCTGCGCCAGATCTTCTACAATCGAGTAGTTCTGGGCAGCCCTCGCGTTCGGATTAATCGTTGACCACTTAGAAGATGCTTTCGGCATCCGAGGCATAGACTCAATAGTTGGCTTCGTGATGTGAAGCGGCTCAGTAGCATCAGGAACTTCCTTAGCTTTCGAAGATTCCTCTCTGCCATAATCACGGGATCTCGTAGCGACATCCACGTGAGCACTCATCATAAAGATGTTCGATGGAATTTCCCCTTCCTGGGTACCTCCAGAGGAAGCCCCGGGATTTTGGTTCGCGCCAACAACTAATTGCTGCCCTTGGGGAAAAGGGTTTGTTAGCACAGCCTGGGAACTAGAAGAACCCTGCTGAGATAACAGGCGCTGAGCATCCTGAATTTTCGGGCAAAGGTGTGTGTGATGGTCTCCAGCACAAAGCTTGCATGGAAACTTCACTTTCTTTTTCTCCTTTTGGCCCTCACCAACACGCTCGTTGGTTTTATTTGCATTGCCCTTCCCATTCTTGCCCTTCTTCTTGTTATTACGTCCCTTCTTCTTCCCATCGGATTGTTGATTTTCTTTGGGTTCGGAAGATTGGACAGCATTTATGGACAAGGACTAGGAAGGTGATGAATCAGCAGGCACAGCCTGACCAGAAGGAGCAGATTGTAAAGACAACTGCTGCAATTGAGAAAGCAGGCTGGCTGCACTACTATTGACCGATCCGACAAGCCCGTCACCATGCGGACCAAGTTTAGGTTTCGATAAATCCAATTTGGAGCGAGGAGCATTGGGTAAATACTTATAAAGTACCCCAGACTAAGAATAGATCAGTTCTAACTGCTGGGCCCTAAAGATGGCTTGCTCCTCAGAAAATACCCCAGATAGGGATACATCTTTTGAAATATCTGACTGCAGAGATTTCAAGAACCACTCGAGAAGGAACTCACCTGGAATATGGGCTTTGATAAGCCTCTTCCTTCTCCTCCATTCCTGAATGTGATCAGAAATGTGAGTTGCCTCATCCTGCTTAAAATTAGCCAGGAGTTCGGTCCCAGCCTCATATCTGACAAGCAACTGAAGATGGTTTAGAAATGTGACAGCCAGTTCTCCAAATGTGGCGAAACTGCCCCCAGTGAGCTCTATATACCATTTGGCAGCATTTCCGGTTAGGGTGCGTTGAAATAATCTCAACCTAATCGAATCATCGATCAGGGAGTTCGAAGAGCACCATAAGTGGAAAGTGGTGATGTGGTCCGCTAGATCCTCTCCATTCTTACCTTCAAACTTTGGAATGTCCGAAGGAAGTTTGGTCGGGACTGGAGGCCACCCTGGACTATAACGAATCGGATCATTAGTTAACTTCGACAAGTCTGGCAAGTTTAACGTTGCCAGAAACGGTAAGCGAGGCGGAGCCTGAGGGTTCCATCCTTGAGTGGATGAATTCCCAACATTCTGAAAAGAATAGCCTGGATTTGATGAGGCACCAGGCTGCCAGAAAGGACTCGTAGAAAACGGAGAAGAACCTCCTCCCCACGCCGAGTTACCAAAGCCCAGACCAATTCCCCCCGCTGAAGTATTGATTGAAGAGGAAAGCCCCTGGTAGGGGTTCCAAGCATTAGACAGAGGAGAAAAAGACTGATAAGCACTCGATGAAGGGAAAGAAGCATTCCCTTGATGACCTACGTAAAACTGATTCCCTGCCCCCGCTGTAGTAAAGACAGGATTCCATCCCGTAAAAGTAGTCGAACTCTGCCCCCCAGACCAAGGGTTGAAACTCTGGGTCTGAGACGTAAACGGAAACGACCCTAAAGAAGGATTGGAACTAGGAATATGCCCAGTCCCAAAGGGGAAACCCTAAAACGAAGCTGATCCACTAGCCATGTTAGACATGGGTGTAGATCCAGCTGCACCGGCAGAAAAGGAAAAAGAGGGATTTCCACTAATGGACATCCCTGAACAAAAGGGACCAGAATGAGAAGCATATGCTTGGGTGAACCCAGAGCCAAACATAGCAGCACTAGAAGCACTCGAAGATGAAGCAATAGTGCCCCCTGCCTCGACAGAAGCAGGGATCTGAATGCCTGCAGCACTCACGGTAGAAGCCGCGTTCCCGGTCGTGGCCATCGAAAGATAAGAATGATACGGAAGATCCGGCGGTCTCTCAGACTCCGGTCCGATGTACTGAACAACAAACGGATAATCAGGAGGAAGAGGAGATGGACCTGTAGCAGGAGGCTCAGGTATATCTTCTATCTGAAAATCTTCTTCCTGAGGAAAAAGAACTCGCGAGGTGAGCGGAACGCTCCTCTCGGGATCGACACCGGAATCAGATACGAAACCTTCAGACCTTGGTGGAGGATCTCTCTCCACAGCGTCAGACTCTACAGGGTGGTAACCACCTGCTAAATCACTCCTATGCCTTCTCGAAGAAGGCTCTGCACTCTCGAGAGATAACCCCCGGATTCTCCTCGAACGTCGAGGCGCTTGATCAGCCACTTTTATAGATTTATTAAATTAGACTCAAAAAAGTGAAAAGCTAGGCAAGCTAGGAGCAAAGAGCACTCACTAAAATAAAAATCCCTGAGAGACAGCAAGCAAACAACCTCCAAGTATTTCCGCTCCGGGTGATGAGGACCGGACACCAAAATACAGGAAAGCGAAGTATAGGGCCTTCCGAAAGCAGTCTGGGATGATTAGGGCCCAGAACAACTAGCGAAGGTATCAGAAACAGTTACGCCGACCTCCTAACGACAGCCTTTGTCGGCTCAAGCACCCAAGCTTCGCAAGGGCACCCCCCAGAAGTACTGCTGAAAGTGATACGACGTCTGCCTCAGGTACCACGGGTATTCCCCCCCGCAGTCACCTGTGTGGAACCTAGGAATAGCAACTATGGACACCAATCCGTATCAGAAGCTGGGCGGAACGGTCTTGAGGTCGGATTCAGCTAATCAGAGGGGGGGTATCCCTCTTCTTAACCTTCACTTCCCCTCGCGCTTGACTCTCGGATGAGAGCTTTCCCAGTCCACCTCACGGAGTTGGATTTCGCTCAATTAATCAACTTCTATGTTTGTTTGAGCGGCCTTAGAGAGTTAACTCTCCACTTACCTATTCCAAGGCCCTACAACCTAGCTAGTTGGTGATTGACACTTAGAAAAACTTGCTAGTTGATTTTAGATTAAATCGCTTATTTTAAGGGCTGTTGTATTAAGTCACAAGGATATGGAGATGAAACCAATGGTGTTTTGACGCAAAAGAAATTAATAAAACTTAACTACATGCACATGCAGTTCTTTGTCTTTCGATGAAAAGTAATCTCTATACAGGTTCTACGAGACTAAAAATTGTATTTTTCTTTTCGAATTGCAAACTCACACTCACAAAAACTAAGAAGCTAACTAAATGATTCAATGCACCTAATGAAAATCACTACAAGCATGTAAATCCTAAGATGCAAAAATCTCTTAAAACAAGGTGAAATTTCCCAAAAAGCTCCTTCAGTTTTAACTCATCTTTTGTTGTCCAGAAAGCTAATTCTTGAAATCAAGAACTCTTAAAATAAGGACACCAAAAACAATCAAAAACAAGAAGAAGAAATCAAATGACAACTCCTCCTCAAAATCAAGCCGAAAACTAGAAGCAAGAAACTTCACAAAAGCTCCAAAAGATATGGCAAAACGAAAATGAAAATGCAACAACAAAAACAAAAACAAGACAAAATGTTTTTTGAGTTTTTGAAATGCAAAAAACAAAAAGCAAAACAAATGTTTTTTGGGCTTTTTTAGTTTTATAAAGCAAGAGCTCGAAAAGACCAAGCACAACTATCAAAATCCAAACCAAAACGAGACCGAATTTCAAGCACAAACTTCAACAATGCTCCCAAACCTTATAAGGCTAACAGTAGCAAGATCAATAAGAGCAACGGAAGACCAAAAACTCAGCCACTCAGCCTAGACAAATAGTGCAAACTTGTTGCAAACAAAAACTCCAAAGAAGCAAGAAAAGTTCTTCGAAAATTGCAACAAAACCCTAGCCTATGGAACTCAAGAAAACCAATCAAAAACGAAGCAAAAATCGCAATGCAAAGCACAACACAAAGATAGGAGCGAGTCAGTGAGCAGAAGCTCTCTGTTATGATAAAGTAGAACAACCAAGAATGCTCAGAAAGTGATCTTGGAACTCAATCCAGAAGTGCCAGCACCTAAAACAAAACTTTTGCCAAAAGACTAGTTTCCACTCAAACGAAAGAGAGAAAAGACATGAAACCACTTCCTTCACACTCTAGTAAGTACAGAGACTCTGCAAACACAGGCCTCCACAGCCAGAAAGGACCAAAAACTCCAGAATCTTAAAAATTCAAAATCTGCCTAGGTATACGCGGCTTCACAGCTGTGCAACCAGCGTGTATACGCGTCTGTTCTAAGGGAAACTCGCGTATACGCGGTTTCCTTCAGACAAAATCGCGTGTATACGCGACTGTGTGAAAAAGAAGAAGCGTATGCAAAGGTAAATAATGAAAAAAAACAAAAGAACAAGCCTGGAAAAGACACCAAGACTTCAGACTGACTGCAAGAAAACAAACTGGACTGTAAATGAAAGAGAAAACTGTTGGCAACCTACCAAACAGCTGAAACAACCCAACAGGAGAATCACAAGAATGTGATCCCCAGCGGAGTCGCCAGTTCTGTTTCGGGGAATTAACACCATAGAGGTTGGTTGGGATACAACCTCCACAGAGCAGGGGCGTACTACTTAACAGAGACTCACACAACCATGCACGTTCAGAAAAACCAAATAGAGCAGAATGAGAGATTTACCCGTTGGTCCTACGTTTGAAGTAGATCCACGTGGAGTCCAAACTCCCAGCAACCGTCCTTCCTCTTTAACCTGAAATACAAGAAGAAACCAGCACAAAGGACAGGTTGTACAGCATATATCTACTCTAAATGTTAGTGAGATTCATATAAAACATTAAATAAATCATAATGAATGCTTGTATAACAAATATCCTCATACATAAAAGCATACACTAACACGTTTATTTCGGGAACATCATGATACTTCTGTATTATAAATAGCACGTACAAAAGTAATCAAGTGGAGAGATCACCTGATCCTTCCAAGGCCTTCGCAGACCGTCGTCCGGATCCGTCCAGCCCTTGCCTCGCTAAGACTCCTTCCAAACTGGTGCATGCGAGATAACATATAAAGGGATGTGTATCTCAAGGAAACAAGGGTTTCCTACAATGAACTGGGAAAGTGCAGGAGGCACGGGGAATCAGACTTGGATAGGGAATACCAACAGAGTATAATATCAATAATTCTCTCTCTCCCCTTAGGCCATACACATGAGGGCTTTTTATAGTCCCTCCAAGTAGTTTCAGCAGTTGGAAACAGTTGGCCACGGGCTGGGGTGGTTGAACTACCTGAGTAACCATCAACCCAGCGCGAAATTAGGGATTTTTTATATATTTTTTAATCATTTTAATGGCATACGCGGAAAAGTCTAGCTGGACTCGCGTATACACGCGAAAAAGTACGGGCATAGTCGCGTATGGGGGATTTTACACTGTTTTTAAGTGAATTTGTCCAAGTCTGTAGGAATGGGTGCCCAAAAGCCATAAAGAAATCATGAATCATGTCGAGTGTGTGCTCCACAACCCGAAGGCATGCTCATAGACATGCGTGTCTCACAGCTACATCTACGATCTGGAATGACGGAGTGTGGCTCAGGCTCGCTGAGTAGCTGTGTCTGCGCTTCTAACTCTAAACATGGAATAAGGGAATTGTGGCTCAGGCTCGCTTGATCTGACGTCGAAGCTTGTACATGACCACCATTTTCCCCCCTGTCAGGGACAAGGTGAGATGATGGTGAAAACTCAACTGCAAGTTTGTTCAATATTCGTGAACAAGTTCTAACATGTGTCATAAACATCTTCTTGGCTGCTGATGCCCATTGCCAAGAAGCAATCCATCCAAGATGAATCTTGGTTCTTGTAGGAGGCTTGTGTCTGAAGCATCTGTCTGAAGAATGAGTGTGTCGACCACAGTGCTTGCATGGATGAAGATCAAAACAGTGATCTTTCATATGGCCAACTCGATCACAGTGTTGGCATTTCTCAATCTGTGATTGTTGTGGAACAGGATCTGGAACAGCTACAGGTGAACTGTCATACAGGAATCCGGCACTCTGAAATATGATGGGCTTGGTGTAGTCTAGAATATGAAAGGACACATCCTTGTCATATCCAAGACCAGTTCTGTGCTTGTTGTGGACAAGCTCTTCCCAAGATCTGATGATGAGCTTGAGAAGTGCAGGCTGAGCTGCTGCATCTGCATGTAAATCTGCTCTTGTGCAAGGAACTGAAAGGGAATCAACTTCAACTTTACTGACTTGCTGTTGAAGGGAGTCTTTCTCAATCTTCTGAATAGAAACAGGTTCAGAATGGTGACTCTTTTGCTGAAGTTCATCTTGTTGAAGCTGAGATTCCAACTGCAAAAACTCAATCTTCTCATGTGCATCTTGCAAACAACTTTGAATGTTACAAAGAGCATTCTTGCTCATTTTTATCATGTCATCAACATTGGAATGAATGAGGTTATTCAACAACTCTAATGCCTCATTGATTTTAGCCATTTCAACAACTTAGGCTCAAAAAATGAAAGGGTGTCAGCTTCAACCGAAAATGCACCCATTTACAATGTGATTCAACAACAAATACAAATGACTCTAAAGAATTTCCAACTATGGAAATATCAAAGTACAAAGTGTGCTCCTCAAATGATGGAGGGAAATTAACAATTTTTCAACAACTCAAGTACTGATTCCAACTATGAATGAAGAGGCAATACAATGTCAATATAATAGAATATCTCTGCAAAATATTTTGTAGATGTGCAGCTGAAAACACTATGCAAGAAGCCTCAACAAAGAGCTGTTTTGCACTGATAACAACTCGTCTTCAAATGTCAATTTCTTCAAAAAATCACCCTTATGCCACAAATCACACAATGTCAAATCCACTTTTCTCTAAATATAGTCTATGCTATTTCTTCAATTCTGCTGTTCATTTCTCTCTTTTCTGTCTCTCTGTTTTTTTTTTTTTTTTTTAAATAAATTAATTGGGATTAATTAAAAAATGGGAAAGAGGGATTGTAGTAAAAATGGAGGAAGGGGATTAATTAAAAGGGAGGGAATTTAAAAGGGGAGGGATTGTAATAATGGAAAGGGATTTTTAAAAAATGAATTAATTTAAAATGGGTGGGTAATTTATTTAAAGGGAGAGTTATTATATGAAATGGGAAGGAATTAAAAAATTAAAAGTCGAATTTTAAAAATTCTTGGAGGGAGGGGAATTCATGGAAATGGGAGGGGGAATTTTTAATAATAGAAAAATTTAACTGGAATGAATCTACGTAAGGGAGGGATGGAGTGAAGTGGGAGGGGTGAGAGGAGTATGGTAGGGGTGTTGTGCATAGATAGGAATGAGAGGTCTACGTAGAGTGGGGAGGGGGTATAATAGTGAAGGGAGCCGTGTATTGAATGGAGGGAGGGACGTGAGCTTGAGGGTGACCATGTATTGAATGGAGGGGGGGAAATCAAATAAACTTTGGAGTTTGCGCAGTGTGGAAGGAGGGGGACGAGGTGTGTGTATGTGTGAGAGGGAGCATGGGTCGGGTGCGTGAGAGCGAGTGGGGGTGGTGAGATTGCAGTGTGAAAAGTGGGGAGAGGAGGTATGGCAAGGCGGAGCGTTGTCTGCACAGTGAGATTGCAGAGAATAGCAGCTGGATGGGAGCCAAGTTGAAGTGAGCGGGTGGGTAGGTAGAGGGGTGAGTAGAGGGGTAGGGTCTATTGCGTGGGCCGTAGTTGCAGATAGGGGAGGGGTAGTGTGGAGAGATAAGGGGAAGGGTGCGGTATTGCTGTAAGGGAGGTGGGTTGTGAGGTATGAGAGTAGGGGGGGCCGAAAGGCCTGGAATTGCAGAAGTTTTTTTTTTTATATTTTATTTTATTTTATTTTTAATTAGAGCAGAGAGGAATAAGAGACTTTAAAATAGAAACAAAACTTTCAGTAATTGCAGAGAAAACTCAAAAATTTTCTAGTAACCCAGTAGCAGAGAATATTTTCAATGGAAAAACTCAAAATTTTCCGGTAAACACTTTTCCAACAGCCTCCAAAATGGTGCGTAATTTAAAATGCGTAGATTGCAGAAAAAAATACGCAAAGAGAAAACCTTCGATGCACAATGGTGCTTTTCTCGCAAGCCAATTTCCTGAATGCCGGGATTTTGAATGCTGCTCCTCTTCAAAACACTTCGAATGGCAAGAAAACACTCGGGCAGTAAAACTTCCGAGTGCCGGCAAAAATGTCAAATTTTTTGGCAGATATGCATGTGCCATAAACAACAAATGGCTCACTAATTTGGAGCGGCCGCAATCACCCGCTCTGATACCATGTTAAACACCATGTTGAACACACACATGGTGTATGAGAAGGATAAACACACATACAAGAGACTCAACACACAATGAAAGATAAGAGTGAGGCTTTCTTATTTTTTCCATTATACATGACGTACATTTATAATACAATGGTGTGACTCTTGGTTTCATCTTCCAAGGTCACTTGGAATCCATTGTGACTTTTTGCATTCCACACCTACCCATAGAGGATTAGGTGTTCCAACATTTTTTGTAATGGTGAAAATGGGAATTTTCAAGTGCTGGCAAAGGTTGCTAAACAATGGGCTTGCATGTTCTGTTTTCTAGGGATGATAGCAAACTTGCTTTCTACCAAATCATGTGTTGTGTCCCTGTATCTGGCTAGTCTTGGATTGTGAACAGAGTATTCTGCGTTCATTTGCTTGATAACTAACTCTGAATTTCCCGTGACTAATATTCTTTGCCCTACCAATTTTCTAATGATTTGAAGACCTAAGATTAAAGCCTCATATTCAGCGATGTTATTGGTACATTTGAAATTCAATCTAAAGGCATGTCCTTGGGAATGGTAACTACATACACCAATCCCTGGGATCCCCATTTATTAAGCATCCATACTCCAAATCTAATTCCATACAAGCTCCCATGACCAATGTAATCATCCTGATTATTTTAAGCTTATTATCAGAAAGTTTGTTTTTATTTGTCATTATGATAAGAGTTATTGAGAAATAAAGGAATCAAGATCAGAGAGTTAATAGATTGATAATTAGTAGAACTGGCTAACAATATTGATCATGAATCATATAGGTTTTCAGAAAGCTTTTGGGCTATCCAAATAATGAAATAATGGTGGATAGTGGCATAACTCATGTCAAGTTGTAGAGATCCCTGCAACTTTGCTCCCCATGAGCGAGAAAGAAGCATGCCATACTTTGGCGAGATATCAGCTACCACAACATCCATGATCATGCTTTTACCAGGATATTGGACTAGGTTTACACACAGATCTTTAATCAACCCTATGCATTGGAATTTGGATGAATCAAATGAAAACAGGTCCTTATATGGTCGGGTTATGTCTAGATTCAGGGTTTCCATTATTGCTCTGGGCATTAAGTTATGGGAAGCTCCAGTATCTAACATAGCATTGTGTAATATCTGATCATTTATAGTAAGACTTAAATAAAATGGAGGTACTGACCCATCTGAATTCTTACCATCTACATTGGGACCAAAGATTAATTCATGCCTATCCTCACTGATATTAATTGTATCCTCATTTTCATTTACATTCAATGCTTCATAAATAATAGATCTATACAAGTCATTTTTAGCCAATTCAACTAAGGGAACAACTATCTTTAACTTGGATATTTCAGATTGCATGTTAAATGTTGACTGAGATTTGATGGCTTGAATTATTTCATCTTTTGGAACTGTGGTTTGTGATGATTTTTCTTGTGTGTCAATAGTTTTACCTTTGGCTTGAGGTTTTTTCTTGTCTTCTGTTTGAGTTTCTTCGTTTCTGCTATCTTTAACTGTTTTTTCAGGAATAATTTGAGTGTTAGCAGATGTTTTATCAGATTTGGGATTGTTAGCAGAAGATTTAGGATTTGATGATTTTGAGTCAGCTGGATTCTTTTTTGGCTCATTGACTATTGCTGAATTGGTGGTCTTTGTAGTATTAGCCTTTTGGGCATCTTTGGAGGATTGAGCCACCTCATCAGTAATATCTACAATCTTTGGACTTTGCTATATTTTAGGACTAGGTGGGTTCAAATTTTGTTTATTTTCTCTGGGAAGAATCTGCAAAAAGTTTGTTTTGGGAGCCTCAATATTCTTCTTGTTTTGGCTTTATTGAGTTGGAGCATTTCTTTTTATAATAGGCTCATTGGTTTTCTTGCTCCTAAGGTTATATTGGCTCTGAATTTCATTGATTGCGAAGTCATAACCTTGCTTATAATTGACGGACTCACCAGATTCCACTTTGAACTATTGTAGCTCAAAGAGTTCCTGGTCCTCCTGAGTGAGGAAAGTTGTATTGTTTTCATCTATCCCCATAACTATGTTGATTTCCTCCTCCTCCTCAACATTGATTTGTGAACTTTCTGCAAAGTTTTCTTGGAATGGGGGTCTTATATTCTGATCTAGGGAGGGTTCTTTACCTATCCTAGGATTGTTGTTTTTCCTGTAGTTGGGATTCCTGATTTGGGATTGATTCTCCCATTGTGGTTTTCTTTCAATATGATCTAGTCTCTCAACTACTTTTTCTAATGTTTTTTTGATAAATCAAATTTTCCATCTAAGTTTAAAGCCTCTTCTTTGATAGTAACCCTTCTTTCATTTCTCATTCTAGCTTTTCTGGCAAGGATATTGATTTCTACTCCAACAACACTTAGTTGCATTTGTTCTAGGGTGTCTGGATCCCTTTCTCTAATTTGATAGTCCATGTCTACATCAAAACAGTCAGGGAATTTGAGCAGCACGAAATATGGAGTGGGTTTAAGGTCTGCAGGAATAGAATTGTAAACACTGTTGTACGTGGTGCAAAAATCTTGGACAGATTCATTGGGGGCTCTCTTAATAACATCAGACTCAGATAGTATTTGCATGGTATTCTTCTTCTTTTCCCATTTATTTAGGAAATTCTATAATCTGGAGTAGGTTTACAATTGAATTGGTCACCCAAACTTCTAACCATGTTTTACTTCTAGTTGCTTTTGTGCAAATAATCTCATTCTAACATCGCACTATCTATCTTCATAAATTTCCTAAAAATCATCATTCAGTAATATACCTCATAAAGGATTTTTGAAAATTATCAAACAATGGGATGTCCTTTTGGTAATTTTGAGGCATGTCATGGAGATTTTCCGAGGTAATGTAAGGGAGTATATCCTAGCCATGGCTTGATTCCTTATAAAACTGAGGCATAATAGTAGTGTATAGAATAGTGCTAATTACAATAGTGGATACTGAAGAGCTTGGAAAAGGGGATGAAAAATAAGTGGTATGGCTAATGCTTATAAAGCTAGTGGGTGGAGTGGTAGTGGATGTAGTGGACTGAGTAAATGATGGAAATACTACTTTAGGTTGCAAAGGCAACTCAGGGATGAATGATTTTGTGGATGAATTGGCGGTGGATTGAGGATATGAAGAATATATGATCCTAGGCTGCAAACATACTCATCTATTTCATAAATTTCCCAAAAATCATTCATTAGTAATAATATTGTTGTGCAGGTGGTTTTGTGAACAATTTCATCATCAATAAAGTTCTTGCTAAACTGGGAGGTATAGTAGTAGTGGTAGGAATAGTACTAGTTACAATAGCAGATGTTTTTGAAGAGCTTGGTAAAGGGGATGAAAAAGAAATAGTATGGACAGTGCTTATAGTGGTAGTGGATGTAGTGGATTGAGTAAATTATGGAAATACTACTTTGGGCTGTAAGGGTAGCTTAGGGATGAATGGATCTGTTGATGAACTAGCGGCGGATTGTGGATATGATGAATATATGATCCTAGGGCACCAAAGGAAACTTAGGAAATGATGGCTCTAAGGGTGTCTTAGAGCTAAATCTGAGGCCGAAAGGTAGAATCTAGGGTACGATCAAACCATGTAACCTAGTAGCTAGCCCCTACGGTCGGGAGATGGAATTCCCTTGTCAATCTTAGCAAAAAATGATCAATGAGGTTTGAGATGACTTGATGTAGTGATTTTAGGCTAGGTATGTGTGCAAAATATTTTGATTGAATTTAATGATGTTTTGTTGGCTCAAATGGAAAGGCAGATTTGGGTATGGGGAATGAGGCTCAGTTTTGCAGAGATCTCTATGGGGTGAGGTAGGAAAATGGTTTGGTACTTCAAATTGAGTGAGACAGAGAGATTTTAGACTGGTGAGGAGTTGGAGAGGGTATGAAATTCTCATGGATCCTCTTCAAACAGCTAAAAACATAGATAACTAAGCAAACCCTAGGTAGAGCACTGCACTTTCAATGTATTCTACCTTAATCTTTGTTTGATTTAGTTAAGATGAAGCAAAGAGAGATAATGGCATACATAAATCAAATGTAAAACTTTCAATTACATAAGGAAACACAATACCAAATCAATATGCCACAAGAATCCCATAAAGTGCTGCAAACCCTGGTCTATTCCTTTGCCAAACTGCAAAAATGAATGTACAATAATGCTCAAAGCATTCCCAAAAGTCCAAATATGCTAATGACTGAAAAATCACAATATATAGACAAAAAATAACTCATCCTAGCCTCTAGGGTTCAAGCTCATGAGTTTAGGAGTTGTTCCAACAAATTCTAAACTGAGAACTAAAAATTAGGCAGTGGAACAGCTTGCCTCTAAAAACTAGGGAACTTATTCATTCAGTTGCACACTACCTTTTGATAGATGAATCTACCTCCATGAATGAAAATTTAGCATAATTACATTAAAATACATCATTTCACATTGAATTACATCATGAATTTGACAATTAGAAGGAGAAAATCCAAACTGCCAAGAAACTAGGCGAAAAACAGAGTATTTTTGGCCAAAATGAGCAAAATTCCTCCAATGCACCGCGCTGATTTTCCTATGCGTAGCGTTTTTTGGAGGCCTTCCCGGTGTCCAAATTTTCTCCAAGTGTTCTTGTTGGAAATTTCTGCCTGTCTAATTTCTAGAACAAGTGGAATTTTTTAATTTGGCCTCCATTTTCCCCTCCAAAACTGAGTTCTCCCAACACTGCTTCTTGTGTGTCAAAAAAGGGGCAGAAAGGTCATTTTTGGGGTGTTTTGACCTTTTTGGGGGCTCCAAAATTGTCAAAATTTATTGGCCATTGGTAGGAATGCATATTTTTTCATGAAAAATCCAAAAATTTTAAGTTTTCATCAAAATTATTCCCCCATCAAAAGCGAGCGCCAGGTGGCGCGACGCATTGGGCAGAAAACTCTATTTTTTTAAGGCAAAATTTCCAAAATTCATCTCAATGTGCAACGCCTTTTTTTAGGAGACTTTTGGAGGTCTTCCTGGTGTCCAAATTGGGCACAGAATAGCTCGTTGGAAATATTATTGAGTCTAATTTCCAACCCAACTTGAATTTTTCAATTTGGAGTTCATTTGCCTTGTCAAAAGTCAAATCTCCCAAGATTGGTCAAATGAAACAGGCTTGGCCAAGGCGTGCAGTGTCGTTGCAATAAACTTTTGAAAGCTTCTCAACTCCAAATGAGCTCAGACATTCATTAAATATTTGTGCATAGTTATCATGTTGTCATTTTGACTTATCAAGAAAGTCACAATAGGCCAACCAAGCTAGAAGAAATCTGATTTTCCAAGGTCACTTCGCAGGGTATCAATTTTCCAGGCAACCGTATTTTTAGCGCATTTATAAAAAAAAGACACCGTGTACAAATTGAAGGAGGGTTTATCAGCTTGGACAAAAAAATCTCTCAGGTTTCCCAAATTCATCTTTTCTTGCTCATAAACATCATTGGAGTAAAACCTATCCCGATGTGTGGGACAGGGGATTTGTCGAAATGAAGCAAAATGAAGGGGATAAGGGGCTTCTAAATTCTTGAGAAAATTTTGGGAAGTAGGGAGGGATGTTAGGAATTAGGGGAAAGTGGAATTTCAAATATTGAGTGAGGGGAAGGGGTCCAAAAGGGAAAAACACAGGCCTAGCCTAGAAAATTGTCAAGTTGTAGCAAGAAACTAGGGTTTGTGCGAAAATGAGGAATTTGAGGGATATCAGTGATGGGAAGTGTTTAATAAGGCAGTTAAGATAGTGGTTGTAGATAACATCGGAGACAATTACGAGTGCTTCAACCATCCGTTATAGAATACCTAAATCCCAGGAGAGGGAAATCAACCCACTTCAGGCACAACTAAAAGCATGAACAAGGTGTGAAATGACCCTACTGAACTTGAAACTATAATGAAAGCCTGATCAGATGGCAATTGAACAATGGCAGACATGGACCTGATGGGGGCCCATTCTCCAAAGGCAATAAAGGACATCCTTTAAACTAGTATTTAAAGTTGAAGCAAACAATTAGCAACGATTCAATAGGTATTTAAGCCCGGACCATAAAGCATAGAAGCCTTCAAGGGTCTGTGGACCATAAATGTGGAACTATTTTACCAAATCTTCAAACACAAGAACCAAATTCCAAAATCACTGAATCCCTGTAAATGTGAACGGTGCATGGGGCAGACAACCAAATTTTCAATCCCTTGGTGAAATAAGATACAAAGAAATCCTCAAATTCTTAAAATTAAATGTTAAGATACAGAAACCAAATTCATGGAAAAATAGAAAAACTTGTTATGACTTGAAAAGATGAAACTGATACTGTTGTAACCAAATTCTTAAAAACTGAAACTGATACTGTTGTAACAGTAACCAAATTCTTAAAAATAATAATTGAATCCCGTAAATGTCAAGATACAGTAATCAAATTCTTAAAATTAAATGTTAAGATACCGTAACCAAATTCATCGAATCCCGTAAATGTAAATGTCAAAATACAGTAACCAAATTCATCGAATCCAGTAAATGTCAAGATACAGTAACCAAATTCTCGAATCCCGTAAATATGAAAATACAGTAACCAAATTCATCGAAACCATTAACGCTAAGGTGGCATGCAGCTGCAACTTAATTCGAGGACTTCCATGCTCTTTCGCTGTTTGTCGACATACAGGGGAAGCATTCCTCTCATTTTTTTGAGTGATAACCAGTTTTTCTACTTTCTCAATCTTAAGGAAACGGAAAAATAGAAAAACTTGTTATCACCCGAAAAGATGAAATTGAACGGAAAAATAGAAAAGATGAAACTGAGGCTGTTGTTGTTTCTACTCTGCATTGCATTGCATTGCAGAGAATGGACAATTCCATGACTTTTTTAAACAAAGATGCTGCTCTCGGTTTGGAAAAGGAAAAGGAAAAGGTAAAGGTAAAGGTGGCCTGGATTTTCTATTCTTTATATCTCTAACTTCACTTCCCTGCATAACTGCAAAACAACACATAATAGAAAACGGAGCTACTTTTATGTCAAGCTAATTTGGGAGTGAAGTTACTGTCAAGAAGCACTTCACTATTTGCGATCTCTCATTTCACTCTTCCCATAACTGCAACAACACATAATGAAGTTAATGTTAAAATTCATCGAATCCCGTATCTCTATTCTTTATATCTCTAACTTCACTTCCCTCCATAACTGCAAAACAACAAGTGGGAGTGGGAGTGGGAGTGAAGTTACTGTCAAGAAGCACTTCACATGCTCTTTCACTGTTTGCGATCTCTCATTTCACTCTTCCCATAACTGCAACAACACATAATTAAGTTAAGTTAATGTTAAAATTCATCGAATCCGGTAATTCATAATGAAGTTAACGTTAAAATTCATCGAATCCGTTAATTATTAACACAATTAAGTTAAATGTTGTTGAAAATGCAAGAAGATGATGGAGCTTAGTGAAATGAAGTCGCCTTCACTAAGTGGGCCCGCAGGCTATTTTTGGCGCAAAGTCTATTTTTAGACTATGTCTATTTTTAGACATATGGAGCATGGTACAGGGGTTGCAGTATGTTATTCTTGGAGTATTGGTCATGTTGGTAAAAATAGATGGACCTCTATTTTTAGACATTTAGGTCGAAGTCTATTTTTAGACTGCCTATCCTAAAAATAGAAAAGTCAAATATTATCTACCCTTAATAATATTTGGACTCTAAACTTCAGTTTACTCTCTTGGAGCACTTCAGTTCGAGCTACAAAAGTGGCTCATGCATCTGACAGAGGAAGGGAATTGCCACTTATTCCAAGGGTTTAAGAGGTTTGATACAAGGTTGACTACAATAGACTTTGGGTAGCACCACTATTTGCGACTACATATTTCACTTTTTAAATAACCAGCAACAACACATAATTAAGTTAATGTTAAAATTCATCGAATCCGGTAATTCATAATGAAGTTAACGTTAAAATTCATCAAATCCGGTAATTATTAACATAATTAAGTTAAATGTTAAAATTCATCGAATCCGGTAATTATTAACATAATGAAGTTAATGTTATAATTTGCCGTTTCATACAAAATTTCACGCATGAATCAAGAAGCACTTCACATGCTCTTTCACTGTTTCTGATCTCTCATTTCACTCTTCCCATACACGGAGCATACACATACACATAACTACATATAATTAACTTATTTTAATTTGAAAAAAAGATTTAAAAGAGTAAGTATTGCTGGTATTTAATTCATATTTATTACTTTTTAAATATTATCAAAATCTCTATAATTAAAATAAACATAACTAGAAAGTAAATATATATAGGAGTTTAAAATAAATTAAAAATCTGATATATTATGATGATATGGTTAACGTTCTCCTTAATAATATCAATCTTTGGTCTATAGATATATAAGTATCAGCTTTTAAAAATTCTATTTCACTAGTATATTATAAGATATTTAATAATAATAATAATAATATTATTATTATTATTATTATTATTATTATTATTATTATAAAAATTTATATATTAGAAACTACATATTATAAACTAATAAATTATTATTATATATTATATTTTGTCTTAAACAAAATGGATTATATAAATATATTTAGTCTTAATTAAAGTTTAATACTATTATTAAAGTTTATAATAATCATGTATAATCCTAACAGACAAAAAACCAATTATATTATTAAAAAACTCATAATTATTATAATAAAACCTAAATTCACATATACAATCTCTTTGAGAATAAGGTACAATTTTAAAACAAACTAAATAATATGTTTCTTTAGGTTTGAATTACCAAAATTTGGTCTCAGTGGATGTTAACCATCATCATCATGATCATCATATGAAAATATTTAATAAAAAAATAAAAAAATTATATATTATAATTAAAAATTTGATATATTATATTAGTTAAGAAGGAAAAAAATTATAAATAATTTTTTATAATTTAATTTAAATTAATTGAAAATTTTGGAAATATTCTAAAGCCGACCAACATATTTGTCAAACATGGTAATGTCCATCAAGTTTTGAGATATTTTCAAACTTTACCATTAAAAATTAAAATAAAGATTACATGGACATAAAATCTGAGAGGACATTAGTAAATGAAATATTGACACTCCATGTTCCACAATGACAATTTGTGTGTTGGAAAATAATATCGACGACGTCATGCAATCAACGTCGTGCAATCGTGAACTTTAACTTCTACATCACTAATAACTAATCATTTTCAAATTCAGAAAAAATTTACAAAATCTAAAACAAGTAAAATACTTTACCATATTTATATTTATAATACATTGATTTATTTGCAAAATTCTTTACCATTTGTATTAGAATACAGTAAATTATTTTATATAAATATTAGTACATAAATTAAAATTCTAACATACAATCAAAAAAATATACTATATTTAAAACACATTGTTTTAATTTATTTATGTAAATGTTAGTTCATGCAATTATAAATTTTTACCACTCGGATGCAGGTGACACATTCAGAGCATGCGAGGACAGATCCTCTCATGCTCAGGCTCACTCTACCCTACTACACCAGCTCTAACATGATGCAAAAACTCATCTCGGAAATCATTCATAACGGTGCTCTGCCAAACTTGACCTTTTGCCACACTTCGTATCACATGTAGTCACACTCGAACCATCCCTCACCACATCTGTGCTCATGCCACAACCCCTCTCCACATGTGCGCAGGTGCCACAGGTCTTCAAAAGGCACTAAAGATCCTATTTCATCCATCACTGTTATTCCCCTCGCCATCACGTCGTTGCTCCAGCTTCCCTCGCGCATCTCCTCTGCCTCTACCCTTCCTGTTATGCGCTCCCCCTGTTGCGAGCCCCCTGTCGCGTGCCCTCCTGCTACGTGCTCCTCCCTCTGATATCCTCCTTGCTCGTTTCCCCCTGATGTGCATGTCCCTATCGAAATCCCCTCCTCCTATGCTTCTCTGTGTTGTGCATTATACGCGGCGAGCTCACCCATTATGCACCACCCTCGTGCACGCACCATAGCTCCACACCTTGGCTGCGCGTACTTCAGCTATGCATTTCGCTACTCTTGGCCTGGCTTCTCTCTCTTTTCTTCATAGCCTCTCCATGGCCCTAAGACAATGTCAAAATCCCATCAAGGGAAGCCATAGAGGTGCATTCTCGGGGTGCTATCACCGCCGTGAAGACCAGTGTCGAGAATCCATTGAAGGTTTCTCTTCAGGTAGCCATGAAAGGGAGGCTACTCAAATGCCTTACTTCACCCGGGAAGAGATTTTGTTAATGCCAGAGAAGCGTAGGTGCAGAAGAGGCCCCAGAAAATCTACCATAGCGCACTCTGAGATGCCCACTCCTCGGAAAACTGAGGCACTCCCTGTTCACGAGCCAGCGGAGGAGGAGACAGATGTTTGGATCATGGATTCGGGTGGAATCTAGACTATTCTTTTAGATGTAGAGTACCCTATTGATCCTATCATCTGTGTGGCCCCTCCCAAGCTCTTACGTGAGCCTATAGCTGAGGAGGTGGCCATAACTTGTGAATGTGGATGCCTTGTTGGCTTGAGGGGTCTTGACCCAGGTTCGAAGGTTAAGGTTTGCCAAAAAACCCCTATATTACTGGCCCTTTCGGCAATGACCTACTTTCGCAGGCCAAGGTCTCACCCGAACTAGTATGCAGGGAGGATGTTGGAACTAGGTTTTCGCACCCTGGGAGAGAGTAGGTAAGTAAGGCAGATCTGCATTCACAACTTATCAGAGTGACAAAGAGCAAGTCTATGCGCAAGCTTTTAACAGTATAATCAATTATTAACCATAACAAAGCTCTTACCATTCACAGATCTAGTTAGTACCTTCGCATCCACATGTGTATCAGTAATTACCAGCACATAATATCATAAATGCAGCTACAGATACATTCGTAGCAGAAAATAGATAGCATAGATGTAACCGCAGCTTAAATAGATACCATAGATTCGCACCAACAGTAACACAATATATGCAGATAGCACAAAGATAATTCAACTATATTTCGCATACATTAGTATCCAAAAACCCAGTTACAACAAGCATAACCAAAACAACCCGCGCACACAAATTGTAGCTTGAGTCCGCACATAGCAGACCAGGATTCCCAAGGCATTACGCCCCGCAGGAGTATTTACCTAAAGAACCCAAATAGGTTCCACAATGGTGGCCGTAGCATCACTTTTAATTCATCCCTACCCTTAGAGAGAGTGGGCAGCAGTGAGAAAGCAGGCAGAGGAAAAGCAAGGTAAATCTCCCCATCGCAGCGCCGGGAACATTCATTGTCCTTTTCCTATCAAAGTACACCATCAGCCATAGGATTGATCCAATCCTCGCCTCAAACAGCTAATTTATAGATGTGATCCACATCCTCTTCTTCGCGCACCAGTTCTGTATACCACTCTCCTTCTGCAGGGTTTAGCAGGACTATCACCCTCGTACCCTCATTCTCAAACACCATAATTCTTTTCTTTAGATTGATAATGCCTCCCATATCTATAGCCCAATCCAGCCCTAAGATCACAAGGTAAGGTTCTGCATCTTCCACAATATGAATAACTTCAAAATCGACTTGCATCTTAATGCCTGCAATATCTACCATAATCTCTGACAGCCTCTCCAATGGTATGATCTTTTTTTGGTTAGCCATACACAGATGTATAGTGGACCATTCCAGCTTAGGTTCTCCCATCCGCTGCCAAGTTTTCTTGGGTAGTATGTTCACATCTGATGCTAAGTCCACGATAACCTAATCCATTTCATAATCGCCAATCTGCGTTGTTAGCCCCATCTCTCGGCCAGTGCGTTTCTTATGCTTGTATAATTTGTGAACATCTTTAACTTTTGTGGGAGGATCAGTTCTTTCCAAGCAGCTATCTATCAGTGTCTGAAGATTTTCTACTGCCTTATGGTTGTGCAGTAGCTTCATACATGCTTGCATGAATGGTTTAACTTCGTCATCTAGTCTTAGGTGTGTTGGAGTCTTGGAAGTAGATGCCTCATCCTTCGTAAATTCGTTGCGGGCTACAATGAAGGTTTCCTTTTCCTTTTGTAGGTCTAGGCTTTCCTGCTTGACAACTTCTTTCCAAATAAGAGATTCTGCGACAGATTTCTCCTCAACTCCCCCAATATCCATCTCGCTGCGCATTTTGACATTAACTATTGGTCCTTCGTCATGCAGTTCAGCCTTAACCCTCTACACATTCTGCATAGATGTCTTCTATTTTTCCTGCATTTTTTCTATCAAAATTGGGTAGTCTTCAATCACATGGTCCAGGTGTCTACAATACCTACAAGATTTTCATGCAGGATTCAAACAATCCCTTGCAAAGTGCCCTACTTCTCCACAGTTATAACAAATCAACTACCCTCTTCCCCGACCTGTGCTTCCACCTCTACCCCCTCCCCTTCCCCTCATTGGGGAGCCTCCTCTACCTGAGGGTGATAGTGGTGATGAAGGATCAGCCTGTACCCTATATAGGTTTCCTCGATCTATCATTAAGTCATAGGTTCGACAATTATGTTCGTCATGTCCCACTGATTGGAAAACTCGGCACCATTGTTGCTTTAATTTTGGAACATACGCACCAAGATGGGGACATTGGTTAGTGTCATATAGTCCAGCTACATGACAATCATTACACCATAACATCGGACTACTTGGTCCCGTAGCCTCCCTAGGCACAATGGGTTGGGTCCCCCCGCCTGCATGTAGTCTGTGAGCAGTGGACACTGATCCTTGGTCTGAACAGATACCCTGCATCGTATGCACCATACATCTGGGCTAGCTTCTTTCCCTCGGTATTTTTGCAGATTATAGATTTCAATATGCATTGCCTCCAGCTGTACCTGGTGTTGTGGATCATCTACATGTCCTTTTTATTTTCAATTTTTGGAAATATAAAAAAAAATTAAATTGTTGTAAAAATGTTAAAGTATTGAAATTTTTATACTTTAACATAAAAAAACACTTCCGTTGATGTATTAAAGTAAAAAATTTAAACACTTTAAACTTTATGAAAGTGGGTTCCACATTTATGTTTAAACATCGATCATTTCGTTAGGCAGAAAGCATCGATAGTTTTAATTTTCATCAAAAGGCCCAATCCACGGGCACAATCAGCGAAAATTTTTATTAAATGAGTGCCTCTTCAGTTGACTCGGTTGACTACAAGGACATCATAGATGAATGGTGAAGATTCATTGCGGAGGCACTAACCAAAATTTTCTTCCATACCTTGTGAGCCCCCGCAGTGACGTAGGACGTTGAGTTGCTCATAGCTGTCTTCCACATCTGATCAACGGCTTGTTGGCATGTCATGTCAGCATTAAATTTCGAAGCCACGACACCTATTTAAATAAAATTAGCATTGTTTTTTCAAAATATTTCCTGATTAGTTTGCTTTGAGTCCTATTTTAAGTTTTCTGTTAACCTAGTAGAAGTGACCACCCTGTGAGTTATCCTTTACGTTAAATTTCAGCCATGGTTAATCATTCATCCTTGTCGGGTTCAACTATTCATATCCCTCTCATGGACACTGAGGGTGGTATTCAAGATACTCTTTGTTCCACAATTCATCTTCCATTTTATCAGCAAGTCATCCTAAATGACAAAACCTCCCCTGTTTTCACTGCCATGGTCAAGTCTAGAATACTTTCTGCATCTATCCCAAAAACCCACCTTTTTCTTGAATTTATCTATTGGTTGGTGTTAGTCATGTACCCTGGGAAATGATTTGTTATGAATTGTCAGGGAGAGAATGTTTTGCAAGTGTCTACCCAGCTAATCCGTCAAGCCCTTTGCTATCGAGTCAGAGTCATCTGCTCAGTTCTCCGATGATTCCCTGGTAACCTATTATGATAATCTTGTAGGTGAAGAGTTTAATCAGTTCATATTCTTCTTGAAGCCAAACATGAAGCAATTTAAACCAGACAGCAAAGAATTTGCTATGGAGATTTTTGATGCAGAAATTTGACCAGTATTAAGCAACATTGCGAAAATTCTTGGCAAAGAAGATGACAATGCAGAGGATAAATCAGTCTTAGGGATGTTTTCCCTGATGATGAAATCCATAACAGTACTGGATATTCCATCATATTGGTAGAATGCAGTTAATTCACAACTGATGAGCCTTTCATTAACAGGTTCTTTTAAATTTCCTTCATTAATTGTCTACTTGTTCTTATATCAAAATGTGGAAGAGTTCATGCATTTAGGTCTGAATATTATGGATGTAAACAAGAAAAGGCAATCATTAGTGTTCTGGACAGATGTAGTAACAAGAGAGCAAAATGAAACAGGGTTGTTTGATTTTGCCAGTGATTTCATGTCAGTTGCATACAAAATCTTAAATGGAGTTCCTCCACCTTGTTTTTTACCTAAAGCTCAGGAGTATTTACATATAGGAGCAACTTTCAAATTTTGAGATTGGATTGTTTTTGAGGATTAATATGAAATTAGGCTATATGGAGCAAGTATTGAGCCTTACAGACTTCCAACATTTGTACCTATGAGGCTATTTGCCTTAGAATTTATTCAACAAAGTCTAAATGTTGATCAGGTTCACTTTGTGCCCATGAAAAAGGGGCATATGTACAAATTACCCATGACTGTAGGCCCTTTCATAGTCAATATGAGACAGGAATTTGAGGAGGTTACTAAAATGTTAGATGAGATGCATATGTTGTTCGTGGAAAGTTAGGCTTATGACCCTCATAGTGTAATTTCAAATAAAAGAAGAATGGGTATTTAGCTTTCATTCATGAAAGAAGGCCAAATTTGGAGAAGTTAGAAAGTAGAGATGTGATAATTTTAGCAGGTTCAAACATTCAAACCCCTACCATATCAGAAAAATCAAACAAAAGAAGCAAAGAAACAGTGATTGAATTAGATGATGAGGAGCAGGGGGTTGAAAAGAGAACAAAGTTTAATGAAGAATTTACATTTAACCCACCTGGTTTTTCCTTACATTTAGGAGAAGAAAAAATGTTCCTGCTTCACCTAGGAGTCATGAAATCTCTCATGAGCAAGTACCTCTGATCAAACAGATGTTTACATAGATTGAAGAAAGGAATCAAAAGATGAAGGCCAACATGGAAGCCCAAGCTGAGTATGAGGTCACTTCGGATCAAACAAGACTCTTGACTGTCATGGATATTGAAAAATATCGATTCAGAATTTCCCTATCTCATCCCACAAACATTTCAATAGGTTCTTCTAAAATTTCAATATTTTAAATGTAACCGTGGATGTGAAGAAGATTCCCCTGATGGATAAAATGAATTTGCATATGCAAACTAGTTAGTTAATTGTAAATGACTTGACCAAGACCAATGCAATGGCAATGAAGGCAGAAAATATGTTGGGGAAGGTACTTAAGAAATTGAAAGTAAGAGAAAGCTAATTCAAGAGCTTTAACAGCTTCAAAAATGATGAGTTAAAGAAAATCATTGTAAAGATTAGAGTGGACCCTACCGACAAGACCGGCCGTAGTTTTCAAAATATTCCAAAATGACTTTACCATTAGGATACCCTTGAGGTAAAGTTTTATAGACCTACTCTTTGGTATATGCCTTGATTTTGTTGTCATAATATTTGTGGCATTAACTTTTTCATTCAATGCATGAATAGCCGGTAAACCCGGCTGTGACAGCATCGTGTATTTGGCCTCGAATCTAGTGATAGCCAAGTTCATATCTTTGCACCTATCCTCCAAATTATTCATCATGTTTCTCTTATTCAAAGATCTTTTTGATTTGTAATATATTTTAGTTCCTCAGTCTACATTTTTAGCTCCTCAAGTTCTTCCTATGTTTTCTGCTCAAAAAATGTGATAAGTCTCAAAGCTTGAGCATGCTTATCACCGCTTCTTCTTTTGTTTTCTATATCTCTATCTCAGGTCGCTTGGCAACTCTTTTTCTCATAAATTATCCGATTGAGGGCCATTGCAAATGTATGCCCCGAATGATGATATTCCATAGATAATTCTTAATGTAGGATACCCGTCTATGGAGATTTACATGCCGTCAAAGAATTTTAACCTATTCCTCGTAATCGTTGGCCCTCTATCATGTCCTTTGGAAGTGATTAAGGCATCTCTATTGATGCTTGCTGCATTTTTGATGGTGCCTTTAAATCGATTATCTCTTTATCTTTTTATGGACATGTCTTCCATAGCCTCACTATGGCAACGGTTTCCCTATTGTATTTACCCGTGATGTTGATAAAGGCAGAGATGTCTTTAGAAATAATTGACACCGTAGTTGCTAATACTTCCTTTCTATAAGCCAAATGTTTTGTCAATGTTGAGGAACATCTTTACTTACGCTTGGAATAATCAGGGATGGGAACTTGCCGAGCTTTTCTTTAAACTCTCATTTTCGCGATCAAAGCTTCTATATGGTTTTCCATTTTATTTGGGATGTCATATTTAGAACCACTTTAATTTAATTCATCTTTTTGTCTTTTGGTCATGATCTCTTTGCCCTGGGGATGTTCACTGTGGAGTTAATTTGAGTTGCCTTCTTAGGGCAATATCTTCATTTTTCTCGCTTTATCAAAACCTTTATAGTTTCAATATTAAATGGATCTCCACAGTAGCTTCAATTACCAAATCCTCTTTTTCTTTGATTCTCAATCGATTAGCATGCAAGGATGCTCTGTCCAATTTCATTTGTGTTCAGAGATTTGACACAGCTTTCTAAAGCTTACAAACACACGTTGTTTTGTTGACCACTTTTGAATACAACATCTCGTAGTGCTTATGTGGAAGTCTATTCGGGTCTAATTCATGAATAGCATCTACATCTACCTCCAAATCTCTGCCTTTTGAATAATCCGCCACTTTCTGGGATCAACCACCGTAGGCTTTAAAAATGACACATCAATTCTTGGATGAATAGCTTCAAAGCAAGTGAGAAGTCTATTCTTATTTCCCAGCTTTTGAGAAACTTGGAATAGACTACGTATCAATAAAACCATCATCTTTGTCATTCTACGTATCAATAAAACCGCATTAACTCACACCAAAACTAAATCTCACCCCATAATAGCATTGAAACCACCACCATCTAGTAGGTTGCACTTTTTGGCAAAATCCTCTGGCCAGGTCACACTTTTCGTGCCAAAACTTAGCTGGCCCCAGGTCGCATTTTTTGCCCCAAAAAGTGCGACCTAGCCATGAGGATGAAGTAGGGTAGTTACCGATTTCGTACGCTAATCCTAACTTCTTTGAATCCATCAAAACAAAGAGTAGGATTAGACCTTTTACCCAAAACCGACGCATCACAATTCCAACGCCGGTTTTTCCGCTACGATCGCCGAAAAGATTTAGGGCCTTCTCCTCTCCACATTCACCACAACTAGACAAGCAAATGAATGATTTTGTAGGGAAAATGCCTATTAGAAACAAACCCATGTTTTTCTCTCGCCGCCGCGACCAAACCGAGACCTCGTTGGACGCCATCTCGCACCATTGGCCCCCTACCGAGCGCTCAAATGGGTATCTCAGTTTTTCATGTTTTTATAATTCACCAGACACGTTTTGTCCATGAAGGGTCTCTTCATCTCTTCTCAAAATCTAATCTCTTCACTTACAACACTTGTACTGGGGGCACCACTTTGCCTCCTTACTTGTCTTTGCACTGATGATTTACATGAGCTACCCATACCATGATTTTATGGTCCCCCATTGACCTTTTGATCATGGTGGAAGCACCATCATGTCACCATTTTTAAGAGCATCCAAGTTGACTCCTCTATCCATGGAAGTCTATCTCACATCACTTTGTATCCCAACATAGCCCTCCATCCTTCATCATTCTGCTCCTCGTGTTGCATCGCAGGACCTTTAATACCATCATCACCTATCCCCCTTGATATTGTGTCAACTACCGCCAAACCATTCATGCCCTGCCCTCTCTAACAAGGGAAGTCATCCAACCGCTTCCCCCATATCCCTCATTCCATCATCATCATTACTCGTTCACTGCTCATCGCTCTACTATTTTCTCTCGTGCCTTAGTTGGGGATCCCTTATTGCCTCACCTATATGGCAGACCTACTTTCAACATCACCTCATTTACTCCAAAGCGTCTAGGGCCGGGCAGCTCCCGGTTCGAGCTCTTTCACTCGATCGTGATCTATACACTTGATGGTTCAATGATGCAAAGAACAACTATTGGTGATACCCTGGGTGTGTGAGATGTCTCAACCCTCATGAGGGGGTGGTCTTGTAGCCCCCCACATGCTCGGATGACTTCTTCATTTCCCTATCCCTTGATTCAGCCTCCTCCTCTTATTTGATGATATCGCCTGCCTCGCCATATTCTCGATTTGCATATCAAATCTGATTAATAGCCCTTCCCCATGTGTAGGGGGCATTGTATTATATCTCATTTACTAAAATATTATTGTATGTCTCACTGTTGTCTGTATTAGCATGAAGGGATTCATCATTTTGCATTATCTACCATGTTTAGGCCAAGACATGTTTCACTATTAAGGTCACTTTTTCTGTGCCTTTTGTTTGTACTATTGTCTCGCGAACGAGGTATGCCCCCGCCGTCTTAGCAATGTACCACTTCATAAACTAGAGACTTGTTGCACTGTAAGTCTTGTCTCCTTAGGGTATAGCCCTTTAGCACTTTAAGACTACCTTACATTCCTCTTCACTTTCCTCATATTCAGCATCGAAGTTCTTACAACGCATTTCGCTCATACGATTTTTCTCCTAACACTCGTATGTTGTGGGGAAATGATCCAGTGGATATTGGTGGTCACTCTATTCCACTGGGCTCCCACCCATTGTTCTTTCAAGCTAGCTGCATAACTTACTATTTTTAGTAGTTTTTTCTAAGTCCCGAACTTCGGAGCCATTTTGAGGCCCTAAACCACGTTTTTTGGGCATCGTAGTTCATGAATATCATTCCGTTTCAAAATGATATTTATGTTGAAAGTTGTAGTCCTCATATAGATCTTTCTAATGATACTTATGTAGCCAAACAGAGATAGTACGCCAAGTTATGCCAAGTTGGAACACAATTTGTTTCTCCCAAACGTAGGCCCATAGTTTTTGTGTGTTTCATCTCCAGTTTTTGGATAAAGTTTAGGTTCTCCATTTTTTCTCAATAATAAATAGTTTTGAGCCTCATTGTAATCAGGGTTCAGAGGTCTATAGCTTCCCACATTTTTTCTCGTATATACGTTCTTCTAGCTAGTTTTATGCAAATTTCGCTTCTTGATATTAATGAAATGTGAAGTGTTAATTCCACCGCACTTCTCGTATTTATGGTTATATGTTTATTCTATTTTTTTCCCGCATAAACTGACTCGCGGGTATCGTGAGCACCGTTTTTTCTCGATCCTTTGCATGTCCCCAACAAGGCCTGGATATAAGGAGCTAGGCTTGATCTCGGTGGAAACTTTGCAAGATCAGCCTCACAAACCTCGATGGATGCCCATGGGGACGAAAGAAATATGAGGGAGCAGGAGATCCTATAAAAATATTGCTGTTGTGTTTCGAGGAGTGCCTCAAAAAACAAAGAACGATGATGATAATCTGCTCTGATCCTTCAACGGTCGCCTCACCCACACGCATTCGCATCCAGCCCACTCTTGATCCGGGGATTTATGCAATAACACAACAAAATAAACATATAACCATAAATATAGAGATGCATTGAAATAACACTTCATTTCATTAATATCAAAGAACCGAAATTTGCTTACGTATTGATAATGGAAATAAAACTAGCTAGTATGCTAGTAGCTATCTCGAGGAGAGATGTATGCTGGCTGTGCCTCTCGAAATGAGTTAAATGAGGCTTGAGGGCCTACTTATTATTTATAAACAATGGGAAATCCTAAATGTACTCAAAAAAATCCCAAACCCTAGAGATGAAGTCAGCCAAACCTATGGGCCTCGTTTGGGTAAATTGGTGTCTAACTTCCCGTGAGGGCGTAATCCTTGGCATACAATCTCCGTTTGACGCATACCATACCTCGTTAGAAAGATATATCCAAGGAATACAAATTTGGAATGAGAAACATATGCATGGACCCATGTTGTCTTCTAGTTTCCCAAAAACGTCGCTAGGCCTCAAAAACGACTCCGAAGTTCAGTGACCCGAAACGGCTAAAAATAGTAAATTGTGCCGAACCGAAAAATCGAAAGGAGAAATGGTGGAGCCCTGCGGGAATAGGTGGGTGACCACGAATATCCACCTAGATCATTCCTCCCCCTTAGGAAGAAATGGTCCCCACTGCGGTAAGTTCCTCCATGAGATGAGAGGAAATTCTCACAACTTGGTCCCCGATGAACCAATTTCCTTGGTGCAGGAGTTGGGCCACCTTGACAACCCGATATATTTGGATCTTCTCGTTGGCGATTGTTCTTGATTTCGTACGTCCATGATACAATCCGTGGGTGGCCCGTTCCATGCAAACGTGATTAACTCGTTGTTGTGAGTTGTTTTGCAATGTCCGAGGTGTCCAAAGAGAGGTGGGAAGAAAGATGAAGGCGATCCTAAACAGATTGGGTGCATCAAGAAATGGTGGAATACTGAGCTTGAAGGCATTGTTCCCTACAGCCTGTGATGGTGTATGGCTCAGGACGTAAGCCGGCGAAGCTGCGGTGGGGTCCAAGGAGGGCGCTCTTTCGCAAATGTAGCCATACCCTTTATCGCCCACTCCGGAAGTTGTGGCACCCGATGTTGATCATGGCGTTGCTTATACCTGGCATCGTCTCGTCCAATATATCATGAACCCGTTACGATGTGTTGAATGCGCTCAATGAAGCTACTTGCTTTGTCTATGTTGAGTCTCAAATCTCAAAGATCTTTTCCATACACCTTTCTATACCTTTTTCATTCACCTCGAACCTCCCAAGTTGTCAATATCATTGTATTAATTGAAAAAGAGCATCTAAAATGGTTTTTAACTATATTTTTGTGTCCGTCGTTTGATTTAGATTTTGCTCATTTAGTCATGTGGAATCTCGCCACTTTCCGTACTGCCGTAACTTTCCAGCCTATTTTGTGAAACTCTATGCTGTGTGTCTGTGTAAAACGTGTTACATGGGCAAGTCGTGAATGATGTGGACATGGATCATGTCCTATTGGCTCTGGGAAAATACCATCTAGGAGTGACAAAGGTGGCCAGGTGGAAGTCAACCGTAGAGTTCCACGGTGACAGACTCGTTTCTCGTCACGTGGAGATTTATATGGCCGTTTCTCAACCGGAGACAAATCAACACTTGTACATGGCTCCATAAGCCGAATTCAAACATCCACTCTTCATAGATTTGGCTCCTCAACGTTGCCCATGATCCTGTGACTTTGACGAATGACACATGCTGCTTCTCCATTAGCATAAACTTTAGAAATTAGTTATATCACCTTCGCTTATGTGCCGTAATATCACCTTTCTCCACTCGGTGTAGTCGTAATATCACCTTTCTATTATGACTCCATTTAATATATAAGAAGACTCTCATATACAAGCGTAATTCATACTTAAAGATTGTTGCTGTTACCGGGTGTAGAGGGCCCTGACACGCCGAGGTTTTTGTGCATTATTGTATAGTTCTTGTTTTATTTCTTTAAGCTCATTGTGCCATAGTTCATTCACAGGTTATACATTGCATCTTTCATGGTATATATGCTTCATTTCTATTTATAATCTTTCATGCTTTACATTTTACTTCGGTTTTCATGTTTTTATGTTATTGTTAACTGATCGCTGTTCTTGTTTCAAAAGTTATAAATAAAGGGTGCCGAATTTGCATAACTTGACTAATGACAGTGAATAACATTGTTTCACAAGTAATTTACTTTTTCTTAGTTTCGTTAATTTCAAGATTGGTTTGCTTATCTCACTCTCGCACATTTGTTTCAAGAGTTAGATTTACATATATCAAATTGTTCATGTCATTTTTAGTTACTCTCCGAAAGCCACAAATGGACTGGATGGGTGGAGACGAAGGGATGAATGTATAGTTTGATATTAGTTTACTTTCTCTAAGTTAGATATATTAAATTGCTCATGACATCTTCAAGATTTCCTCCACAAAGCCACTGGACTGATGGTGAGGGATTGAATTAAGGAATGTGTGTAGTTTGATATTAGTTTACTTTTGGCAACTTAGAAATATTAAATTTTCATGAAATCTCGCATTCTCGAAAGCCACACTGGATCGATGGTGAGGGATTGAATTATGAATGTGTAGTTTGATATTATTTTACTTTCTCGGGCAGTTAGATACATCGTGTTACTCAAGTTGTTTGTTACATCCAAAAATCATAGCCGGACTAATGATGAGGGATCAGAAGATAAGTTGATGAAATTTGATTTAGATTTACTTTGTTGCAATTTTTGGATTTCTTTTCAAAGATAGTTTCTTTTGTGTTTGGATAATGTATCAAATAAGGATAGTTTGGTTTTCATGCTCAATAGTTCACTCGTTTGATTTATTAGACTAGCAACACATTTTCATTTCAAGAAGACATTTTCATTTTCTTTTCAAGTTTTGTCATTGTATGTTTCAAATTCCTTTTTAAGTTTCCAAGTTGGTAAATCATTATAGAGGATATCATTTCTCGGGAATAATCATAACCATAATTTTTTTTATTTTAGCATTTCCATCTCACATTAGAAAACCAAACGACAAAAAGTTGGCTAGGTTATTCGCACATATAGTGCGCCGCACTTCATCGCCTTACGAATCCCGGATTGATAAATTAATGTAGCAATTTAGACACACTAAATTGACCAAACATTTTGGAGCTATCACGGGGAAGTGTAACTAGGTAGCCAATTTCTTATAAAATAATAATAATAAAAGAAGGGAAAACTTGATAACTTCTTGAAGTATGCTCTCCTCTTGCACCTAGTGTGATCTCGAGGATCGAAAAAAGAGAGTTATTGGTTTCTGTAATTTCTTAAGTATGCTCTCTTCTTGCACCTAGTGTGACCTAGATCGTAAAGAGAATTATTAGCCCAACTTTTAAAAAATAAAAAAATAAAATAAAAAATGACATGCATAGAGCAAGAGATTCTAGGGGAAGGTTTATAACTAAAGCCAAGAGTTCGATTTTACAACTCCATCTTCTTCAAGGCATAGACAAGATTCACCACCATCTACCCCTAGCCTTAAGATTTTTTGAATTCAAGGAACAAATTTCAATTAGAGGATTCTCCTATACCACCTACTAAATCTCATTTAGAAAAGGAAGAGACTCTCTCTCATCCTCCCTTGAGAAGAACTAGAGGACTTTAAGGACTCTAAAGAAACTATCATGGCAGAGTAAATAATAGATGGATTTAGGAGGTAGAGGTAGAGGAGGAGGAAACAATGGAGACAACAATGGTGAAGATAATAATGGAAGAAATAGGGAAGGAGATAACTTGTTTGGATTCCCTATAGTTGATGAGGAAACTCATACAACAATGATAAATATCTCACCATCTGTCCTCCCTAACTTTTATGGATTGCGAAGTGACGATCCCAAACATTGCCATTGAAGTCGTGTGCTTCGAACCTATGACTATATGGAAGACTCTCAAAAACTCAAACTATTTTCTTCAACTTTGAAGGGAGCTACTTTGAAATGGTTCATGGATTAGCCACTCAATCTATTAGACTTGGAATGATATGAAACAAACATTTTTGGATAGATACTTGGACTATTGTATGCCCACCAATCACAAGGATGAGGTATTCAAAAATGATGCAAAAAGAAGACGAAAACTTGGAATATCTACTTGAAAGATTTCAATACAACTTGAAAAGAGCAAAAATGAGCAACTTAGATGATGAAACCTTGAAAGCCCCTCATTAAAAGCCATTAGAGATGAATGGATAGATATTTTAAACATGATAGAAGAGACATTTCTCAACTTCCACTTCATGACATAATAGAACTATGTGTCCATCTCTCAAGAGGAAAAATCTAAAATAGGAAAAGGGCCTAGGATCCTTCTCTCTTATTAGGGCTAAAAAATCTGCAACTTGATCATATAGGGCAGATATTGGTAACATTCTTGATGAATTCAAACTGATATCTAGAAGCCTTAGTGAAAAACTGACACCGCAAAATCCAAAAAAGGTAGCGTAAACACATGCTTTACTATCTATTCGAAATGTAGGAAGAAACAGATGCTTTAGTTTAATGTCCCTTGGATGCAAAAGTTGTAGAAACATGTATGATTTGCTTAGAGAATCATGAGATCAAGGATTGTCCTTCAATTCCCGGATCAGCCGTTTTTCAAGAAGACCCAAATTCAGTAGAATCTCTTTGTTTTGTTGCAAGAAGACCTTGGCAGGACAACAAACTCAAGGGTTTAACAACCCCATGAATCTTCAAACCCCACCAAATTGGAACTTTGGCAACAACCTTGGCCCCAACATCAGAACTATATTAGCCATGGGTACAAGGGATGCAAAATCCTTATGAGAGATTTGCTCAATTTTATCAATATCCTCCATCTTTTCAAAAATCAACAAGCTCCACAACTTCCAAACCCAACCACAACTTTCATTGCCATTTCACAACAACAACCTTCTCAAAAAAATCCAAATCCTCAACTCATGCTCCCATACCAACAAAGACAAATCAACTTCCAACACATTGCCAAATCCTAACAATAAAAAATCCTCGAATACTTACATGGGAGAAGGACAACAATTTCCTACCTATATGATCGTTCTCCCCAATGACGCACAACTCGTATCTCGGTAGAGTTTTTAGAAAACCCTTCTATAGATATTCAAGAACAAGATACCTCCGAGGAGGATTCTCTTAAAATCAATGATGGTCTCCGAGGAAGCATCTCTTCAAAATTCAAACATTCAAAAAAGAAAAAGAAAAGTTAACACCCACAACTCCTATAGTTGAGCAACCCTGCATCTTCATCTACACCTCCTTTTCCCAAAGACTACAAATTCGACAAATGGGTGGAAAAACAAATATTGTTGCTCAACTATGATTTTCTAGATGAATTCAAGAATGTTTGTATCAATATTCCCTTGCTACAAGCCATTCGAGAGATTCCTATTCTAGCAAAAACAATAAAGGAGTTGAGTTTCAAAGACTAGGAAGGAAACTAAAAGACACAAGAAGAATCCACCCGTAGGAAAAATTGCAGATATGTTGATGGGAAAAATCACTCATGCGTAAGTATGGAGATCCGTGGTCCAATTGTCAAGACACATATAAATGGGATAGAAATTCAAACATTGATTGACTTAGGTCGCTATCAACATTATGAGTGACAGATTTATAGACCATTTAAAAACTTCAACCTCTTTTTACACCTACTTTAATCGCAACTTGCAGATCGATCAATTATTAAACCAGATGGTGTATTAGAAGATATTTTACTCTCCTTAGATTCTTTGGAATATCCAAGAGATTTTATGATTTTGACTCCCAAGAGTAATCTAGAGGGCACCCACTTATCTTAGAAGACCTTGGCTAGCCACAAATTGATGCTTTTATTAGTTAGATCTGGGATATTATGACAATGGTAATCGACAAAGAAATTCAATTTGTATCCTCCAAAGAAAGAAATCACTGTAAGGTGAGACAACAACAATGTAATGATGATGTATAATACTATACAACCCTGCCTTTTACCATTTCTCAAATCAGCAGGATAATTAAATTTCAACACATTAGAAAATTTTGAGACATCTTCGTAATATGACCCCACACAATTTCATGGAATCGACATAGAATATTTAATATCAAGACAAATGTCTCTTTACCTATTAAGAGTTTGGCAGTTCTACTATTGAGATTTTTCCAGAAAAAACATTGAATATCAACAAGCATTTGGAAAAGTCACAACAAGAAGAACTAACCAAAATCTTGCAAAAACATTCCATCGCATTTGCATGGGAGTATACTCGACATGAAAGGTATTGATCCTAAGACTCGCATCCATCATATCTATATTGAGGAAAACACACCAATCGTACAACCCTCAAAGAAGGATGAACCCAAATCTTAGGGAGATAGTGAAAGAAGAGCTCCAAAAAATACCAATGTAAACTTCATTTATCCAATTTCGTATAGCCGATGGGTTTCTCCTTCGTTATAGTACCTAAAAATAATGGTAAATGGAGGGTATGCATTGACATAGAATTAACAAAGCAACTTTGAATGATCACTTTCCTTTGCCTTTTATCGATCAAATATTAGATACATTAGCGTAAAAAGTACTTTTCATTTTTTGGATTGTTTTAGTGGCTATAATCAAATTCAAGTAGCACCTCAAGATCAAGATAAGACCACATTTACTTGTCCATGGGGAACTTTTTAGCCATCAGGCACTTTCTTTTTGGGTTATGTAATGCATCCTGTTAATTCCAAAGAGCAAGATTTAGAATTTTTTCCCGATCTAATCCATGATTGTGTAGAGGTTTATATGGATGATTTGCTGTGCTTTATGGTAATTCATTTGAAGAGGCATTAGAAAAATTTGGAAAAAGTTCTTATAATATGTAAAGAAACAAACCTTTCATTAAGCCATGAAAAATGCTTTATGTGATGTTTATCAAGGGATTGTTTTGGGGCATCATATTTCAGAGATGGGATTAAGGTTGATAGGATCAAAAGTTGAAGTCATCTCCAAGTTACCTATTCCAAATTGTCAAAGAGATGTTAGAAGTTTTCTAGATTTATTGGTTACTTATAGAAGATTTATAGAAAACTTCATTAAAATAGCATCTCCACTTTCAAATTGCTTAAAAGATCAGAATTTAAATGGATCCCGATTGTCAATCACCCTCAAACTTTGAAACAAGAATATCCGAAGCACCTATCTTGAGAGGACCAAATTGGAAACTCCCTTTTCCATATTTCTAAGGATGTTTCCGTATACAACTCTAGAGCCGTGTTAGTCAAAAAGATTTAGTTTCTTATGCCATTTATTATACCAAGAAAATTTGACTCCCCGTGAGTTGAACTATACCGTGATCAAAAGAGTTTTTTAGCTGCTGTCTATGCAATTAATAAGTTTAGACATTACATAATGTGCTATGAAACTTTTATTCATACCGATCATTCTCGTTAACTAGATATTTAATGAAAACAGGAAAACAAAATACAAGATGATTTCTTGTCTAGGATTCAATACCAAAGAATATTCTCCCGAGATGATAAGCCCTGATGAATAATTATGAGACCATTAAAAACTTTGGTATGCGTATATTGCTAACTATTTGGTTACAGTGGAAACTACCTTCACATTTATTTCCAAGTGAAAAACGAAAAAATTATTCAAAGGAGAGTTCAAAATATTCATGATTTCTAACGAATTGTTTAAAATAAAAACATCTTGTGACTTTAAGATGTGTCGTGGAAGATGAAAATGCCTGATATTCTTAAGGCATGTCATGATGAACCATGCGGCGACACTTTGCGTACAAAAGGACGGCCTATAAAATCCTCTTAGGATATTATTGGCCTTCCCTTTTCAAATATGCAAAACAATATGTCAAAAGGTGTGACAGATGCCAAAGAGTAGGAAACCTACCCTTTCAAATGAAATGCCATTGCAACCATATGTACTCATCAACCCCTTTGAAAAATGGGTTTAGATTTCATTAACCTATTAATCCACCATCTAAGCAAAAGAAGTATATATTGGTTTGTACTGATTATGTTACTAAATGGGTGGAAGCCAGCATTAGTATCTCAAGCATCGAAATTCAGTTTTTCATTTTCTTTATGATAGATATCTTTACTCGCTGGGTGTTCCAAGAGAAATTGTGACAGATCGGGAGGCCAATTCACATCCAACTTGGTGGAGAAGTTGATGGAAGAATACAAAATCAAGCAATGCAAGACGAATCCTTACCATCCGCGAGCAAATGGTCAAGTGGAGTCTACAAACAAAGTTCTTGAAAGTATCATCACCAAAATTGTTCATCTACATAGAAGAGATTGGGCAAAAGGCTTCCCGAAGCCTTGTGGGCCTATAGAACTACATGGAGAAATACAACAGACATTCTTCCTATGAACTTGTTTATGGGAAAGAAGTCCCGTCCCATTGAGTTCCAAGTCAAGACCTTCAAGATAGTAGTTCAGTTTGGGGATGGACTTATCGTAAGCCCAAAAGCATAGAATGGAACAATTAAATGAGCTAGATGAGATCGTACAAGAAGCAATTTTAAGAACCGATCTAGTTCAATATCAAAGAGCTAAGTGGCATGACAAGTACATCAAAGAGAAGAAATTTCAAGAAGGAGATTGGGCATTTTTATTTGATTCCAAGTTTAAATATTTCAAAGGAAAATTTCAGACTCATTGGCTTGGGCCATATGAGATTGACAAGATCTTTAGCAATGGAGCGGTAAGAATCAAGACCATTGATGAGTTTCAAACTCCTCTTAGTGTGAATGGCCACAGATTGAAAGTTTATCATAAGCCACTCTCAAAAGAGGAATTTGTCAAAATGTTTCAAGAAAATTCTGCAATCAGGCTGGTACAAAAGAATTCTTCTTCTCCACCAGCCTAGCTTTTGTTCTTTTCAGTTAAAAAAAAATAATAATAAAAAAATATAAAATATAAAATAAAAATTTGTATAAGCCTGAAAACCAATCATTGATTGGCAGTCTTATACAGAAAATGTAAGGTGAAAATCAGGAACACCTGACACTCTATATTTTCCAAAATAAAAAATAAAAAAATCTCTCTTTCATTTCACAAGTTTTGTGACCACCCACTCCATTCCATTCCACATCATTTCACTCCATTTCATTCCATTTCACTTAATTTTCATTCCATTTTCATCTAGTCATTTGTCATCTGTTCATATTCATTCACCCAAATAATAGCTGTGTCAGTTTCCGCAGCTGACATCTGTTTCCGCAGCTGACACCAGTTTCCGCAGCCAGAAGCAGATTCTGCAGCTACCACTCTGTTTTTCAAAATAATGTACAGCCAGATGTTATTTCCATAATCATGAAATAAAATGCAGGTATGAGGACCAATTATGAAGACATGGAGCATTCAAGATATCAATGAGGAGCAACTAATTGAAGACCAAGGAAAAGGGCAAGAATTCCAAGGTATGAGTAAAATTTATTTCAAATAGCATTGAAAACACATTTTTATATAGTTATAAACCATAAGCTCCATCCATTATGTGCAATGATTATATTGACAACTTCCGTAACCACTCCATGATCTCTGTACAATCCTCCCACAATCCTCGCATTCATTCTCAAACGGTCCCATAATTAAACCTCTGATCTTCACTCATACTCCGATATTCCACCTATGACAATGAGACGTAGTTGATTTGACTACGGCTTCTTTCAGCCGCATAAAATCCATAGCCGTTGTTTAAACGTGCTTACATTTATTTTGCAGCCACCAAATTTCAAACAATGCCGGATATGTTATATTCTTCCTATTGCTCTATTAATCTCACAGCCGCATTTCCGCCATGCTCACGAAACCCTTCTCTGTTCCGCTTCTCTCCATTTCATTCTCTGTTACGCTACAGTCTGTATACCCACTCTCTTATATCTACCTATAGTCATCGTGCTCATTTCCGTGCATTCAGCCATTCTACTTCCATTGAACCCTCCTCACGCAGGCAATTTTTTGAAGAGCAGAAAGAAGTATGGGTAAATTGTTAAGAGCAGAACCAGAGGGATCTAAATTCATAGAAGGATACCCGCAAGTCAGGGATACATTGAAGAAGGAAAAGTGGCTACGGTTTATCCAAAATTTCAGAGGCTACCATAAATAAGTGACAAAAGCCTTTGCAAGATCTTTCAATGGCCTGGAGGTAGAGATTGGAGACCTTAAGTTTACGGTGAATGAGGCATCTATAGCATCTGCCACAGAACTTCTTCAAGAGGGTGAACGTTGGTTTAAAAATAAAAGCATTAGTGATGAAGCTTGGAGAGTAATTCTACATAACCCAGGTATGGACATAACTATTTTTAAAAGAGGAATTCCTGTTCATGCTTTGAAAGAGGAATGGGCTACTTTGCTGCTAGATGTTCAAAAATTTATCACCTGTGAAGGCCGTTTTGGGTCCATGTATATGTACCATACCAGATTGCTGATGAATTTTCTAGATAATCAAACTCTCAATCTCCCATATTTTCTATTAAATAGTTTGAAGAAGATGTCTGTGACTGTTCAGAAACATTTAGGGGATGTAGAACCTCATCTATATCACCATGGTCTTGTAAAAATTTTGATTGAAAAAGAGTTAAAGGAGAAGAAAGACACATGGGAACAATTTTTTATCAGAAATTTCTTTGAGGAACCTCAAGAAATTCCTGAAGGTAGCACATCAAGAAGGAGTAGGAGAAAAAGAACAAATGATGAAACTCATAGTACTCCTACTACTGCAATTGAAAGAACCAGTAGGGAAGAGAGATTGTCAAAAAGGAAGAAGAAAGAAACCAAGGGTAAAAAGCCAATAACATCAAAAGAGAGAAAAAGTATTGAAGCTATACATCAAACCCCTTCTTCCGAAGAAGATCATCAAGTGTTATCTGAGAGATTGGTTCATCTTCAAGAACAGTTATCTATAGCCAAGAAGAAAGAGAAAGGAAAACAAAAGCAAAAAGACAGTGGTCCACAGCGTGTGAGAAGAAGTTCCAGACTTAAGGGGAAGTTGAGGAAAACGCAAACGAAGGGACCTCATTTTATTGATCTGGGAGAAGAAACATCTGAACAATCCCCAGCTGACCACAGTCCATCTCACTCTCAGACAGTCAGTGAACCTGGTTCATTTCATTCTCAGTCAGACATTGAACATAGTCCATCCCATTCTCAGCCAGATTTTGAAGACAACTCTCCTTCACGGCATTTTGGGGACAGCCCAATAAAAATGACACCTGATATAGACCCCAAGCAGCAAGAAGTATATGATTATATAGAATCTTTAGAAAAAGCATCTACAGGTCCCAGTACTTCGTCCATTCAGCCTCACATATCACAGAATGATCTAGTCCAATCACTGAAACAGGAAGTCTTTGAGCTAGAGCTTTTAAATAGACACATTAAAAATGAAAATGATACATTGAAGGAACAAATAAAATTGGACAAAATCATTCATGATAATACCATGCTACATCTGGGAATATGGGAGAAGAAAAACAAGAAATTGAAAAAGAAATGCCATAAGTTAAGCAGAGCACTGGTTAATATCAAATTTAGATGCTTAATGAAGAAGCCCAGGATGTTAGCAACACCAAGGAAGAAGAGGAGAGGATTGGATGTACTGGCTGAAGTGTCAAGGCATATGAACTGAAGAAGGATTATCAAAATTTTGGTTGCATGAGGACATGCAACACCTTCACAGTGGGGGTATGTTGAGTCTCAAATCTGCATCTTTTCCATACACCTTCCTAGACCTTTTTCATTCACCTGAACCTTCCAAGTTGTCAATATCATTGTATATTAATTGCAAAAGAGCATCTAAAATGGTTTTTAACTATATTTTGTGTCTGCTGTTTGATTTAGATTTTTTCTCATTTAGCTGCGGAATCTTGCCACTTTCCGCAGCTGCTGCAACTTTTCGCAGCCATTTTGTGAAAGTATATGTTACAGGTGTCTTCAAGAAAAACGAGCCACATGGGCAAGTCAGAAATGATGTGGACATGGATCGTGTCCTATTGGCTCGAGAAAATTCACCTAAGGAGGCTGCGGTCAAAGGTGGCCAAGTGGAAGTCAACCGTAGAGTCCCACGGTGACAGGACTCTGTTTCTCGTCACGTGAAGATTTATATGGCCGTTTCTGAATTGCAGGAGACACATCAACACCTGTACACGGCTCCATAGCCGAATCCAACATCCACTCTTCATAGATTTACTCCTCAACGCGGCCATGATCCTAGATCTCTGGATGTAATGGTTTACGTGTTTTCTATCAGCACAAACTTTAGGGAATTAGTTATATTTCCTTCGTTATAAATAATGCGTTTGCATACGCATATTAGATTAGTCTCCATTAGCTTCCATATAGCTCTGTAATGTAATTACGTTGCCACTGTGCCGTAATATCACCTTTCTGTTATGACTGCATTTTAATATATAAGAAGACTCTGTTTCCAAGCATAATTCGTACTTGAAGGTTGTTGCCAAGGCTGGTGCAGAGGGCCCCTGCACACACTGAGGTTTTGTGCATTATTGTATAGTTTCTTGTTTATTTATTTAAGTTCATTGTACCATAATTCATTCATGTGTTTATACATTGCATCTTTCATGATATTTATGTTTCATCACTGTTCATAATCTTTCATGCTTTACATTTTACTTCTGTCTTTCATGTTTTATGTTTTTGTTAACTGATCAGTGTTCTTGTTTCAGATTACAAATAGGAAGCCCGGGCATTTGCATATCTTTTGACTAATGACATGGAATCAATATTGTTCTGCTGCTAATTTATTTTTCTGAGTTTTTGTTTAATTTCAGTACTGCTTTGTTTATTTCAGTCTTGCACATTTGTTTCAGTAGTTAGATTTAAATATATTAAACTGCTCATGTCATTTTCAGTTACCTCCGAAAGCCACAGCTGGACTGATGGTGAGGGATTGAAGTATGAGTGTGTAGTTTGATATTAGTTTACTTTCTGCAAGTTAGATATATTAAATTGCTCATGTCATTTTCAGTGACCTCCGAAAACCATAGCTGGACTAATGGTGAGGGATTGAAGTATGAGTGTGTAGTTTGATATTAGTTTACTTTCTTCAAGTTAGATATATTAAATTGCTCATGTCATTTTCAGTTACCTCCGAAAGCCACAGCTGGACTGATGGTGAGGGATTGAAGTATGAGTGTGTAGTTTGATATTAGTTTCTTTTTCTGCAAATTAGATATCAGATTGCTCAAGTTGTTTATGGTTACTTCCGAAAGCCATAGCTGGACTAATGACGAGGGATCAGAATATAAGTTGATGTAATTTGATTTAGATTTACTTTGTTGCAATTCTTGGATTTCTTTAAGCATAGTTTCTTTTTGTTTTTAGACAGCAGCAAGGATAGTTTGGTTTTCATGCTCAATAGTTCACTGTTTGATTTATTAGGTTAGCAGCACATTTTCATTCCCTTTCAAGTTTTGTCATTGTATGTTTCAAATTCCTTTTTAAGTTTGAAGTTGGTAAATCATTATAAAGGATATCATTTCCTTGAAAAATCATAACCATACTTGTTTTTATTTTAGAATTTCCATCTCACATTAGAAAACCAAAAATGACAAAAAGATAAGAAATAGGTTAGCTTGCACATATAGTGCGCCACACTTCATCAGCTTACGATTCCCGGATTGATAAATTAATGTAGCAATTTAGGATACACTAAATTGACCAAACAATATACATGAAGAGTTCTCACGTGGATATCGCCACGAGATCCCGTGATTTTGGCGAAGATGAGTCTTCGAAAGCCAAGGGTGCTCCCGATGGTACTGAGCCGCTTCATATTACGAGGCCTACTGTTGAGCCTATACCTCGGATGCCAAAAACATCTACCAAGCGTACGACGATTAATCCAAATGCTAGGGCTGCCCAAAACTACTCTATTGTGGAAGATCTGGCGCAGAGTCCTTGTGCCATGTCAGCTCTTAAAGTGCTCCAGTCTTGTCCTGCTCAGCGCAGTGCTCTGCTCACTGCTATCGGGGCTGTCGATCCAAAGAACTCTCTTGTGATTACATTCGATATGTCTAATTTTAAAAAGAGACTCCCCCATCATATGGCTTTCCATATCAAATCATCGTATCTAAAATTCAATATCTTTCGAACGATCGTTGATGAGGGCGCTTCCACATGTGTGATGTCTCTCGCATGTTGGAAGGGAATTGGATCTCCCGCAGCTATTCCATCTGCTACTCTTCTGACTGTGTTTGATGGTCATTCTCACAGACCACATGGTATTGTCCCAGCTTTGCCCATCTGTGTTGGGGGCAAAAATTTAAATATATAGGTTGAGATAGTTGATGCAAGCTTGGACTACAACCTTCTGTTGGGGCGAAACTGGATTTATGAGATGGATGCGATTGCATCCTCATTATTTTGGATTATTTTTTTCCCTCACGAAGGGAGGATTGTTACAGTGGATCAATTGGACATTCAGTGTTTCATGGCAGGATATTTCTTTTCGTCCCCCATGGGCGTCCGTTGGGGTTTGCGATGATGATCTTGCAAAGGTTCCACCAGATCGAGCCCTAAATCCTTATACCCCGACCTCGTTGGGGACATGCAACAAAGGATCAAGAAAAAGCAGACCGCTCTGATACCACTAATCTGGATTTATGCAGGAACGCAACAGAATAAACACACAACCATAAATACAGAGATGCAGCGGAACTAACACTTCAGGCTGAACATAGTTACAAAGATACCAAGAAAAGAAGAGTGCATGTGCATGATAACCTCTTTCTTGACAACCTATGAATTCCATTCTCAATGAAGACTCAAGACTCAACTGGATTGGATTGTGTATCAAAACAGTAGGAATGAATCAAAGTTCAATGAATGAATAAATTGATCGTGAAAATTTATAGGGAAAGGTAACTTGACTATCAATCTACTAAACCTCACTTCCATGATTAAAAAAACACCCCCACCTTCTCAGTGGTCCCATCATGGTCCACCTATTGAAAAACAACCAACAAATATTATTTTTTATATATTTTGCATGGCCATTGGACAGTGATTTACTATGGTTTTCCTACTAAATTCCAATGGATGATTATTCAAAAATATTGAGAATTAGTAATTTAGTCTCAAGGCATAGCAATGAGTCTTACTGGATAATTATAGATTACCTCTCCATTGGATGATTGTACATTTTTCATCTACTTTTTCACGTGAGTTTCAGTTGATGCTAGATCTTTGCCTTCTATTTATTTAGTGAAGCTAAGAGTTAACTTTGATCTTACATTAATAACTATACTTGCATGAATATCCATGCTTTTATACTTCCCCACTGTGGTCAATGTTGATGTATGGCCTTGGCCCATTGATCTTACAATTAACTCGCTATTCATATTCAATTTTCTCCAGTTCAGCCCAATAAAATAAGGAAAACAGAAAATGAAGTCCTGATTTATCTTTCCAGTGCTCCTACATAATACAAATACTCTTAAAAACCAATTAATATATAAATTGTCATCATTCATGCTAAAATTAGTTTGAATTTTTTTAATGAATCTGCTTACAATTAATAGATTACATTTCTCACAGAATAAGAGATAATTTAGAACTATGATTTCACAATAATAAATTATCGGGCTCCCATAGGGCGATGAACTTGGTCGGATGTGATCCTTCTGGCAGCTCCTGAATCTACCTCTTGATTTCATCGTTCTCCAGAACAGAGCGCCAATATATAGGTCCATTGGGTAGCGACGCACCTGGGGTCAGATCAATCGGGTGCTTGACCTGACAGTGTAGAGGAACCCCTGTGGGTGAGGTGAAAATGTCCCCGTACTCCTCTACAACCTTATCCATTTATTGTTGTCGTGCAGAGGAGCCTTGTCTGGAGGTCGTGGCCACAATATTCTTCTTGCCCTGGGGGCGGATCATCAGGAAAATGAATTTCCTGGTTTGGGAAATGTGCTTACTGCATTGTTTTGCAGTAACCAAAGAGATAGTGGCAGGAGGTGGTACCTCTGGTATCCTGTACAACTTATTTCCCAAAGTAATAATAACAGCACGAGGCCGAGACTCATACACCGCATGACGATTCCACAAGTATGGTTTTCCTAATAAGACATCAGAAACATCAATAGGAGCAACGTCGCATAATACATCATCCGTGAAGGCTTGATGCTATAGGGAAGGCGGCACTGCTGGCTGACGCGGAGATCTCGTCCTTGGTGAAGCCACCCGATGGTGTATGGATGTGTGTGAGCTGTGGTCAGCAAGCCCAACCGCTTCATGGAATCTATGGAAATGAGGTTCTTTTGGCTCCCATTGTTGACAATGAACTGTACCGGGGAGCCCTTTACCCACATTTGCGAGTGGATCGAAGAGACGTTCCTCCTCCTCCGGATCTTCTGGTTCCTCCTTCTGGATCTTTGTAGTGGCAACAGTGGCATTGGGCTCTGCATCAATAATCTGTTCCCCTTTTTCATTCCCCTTTTCAAGTTCTGATTCAGAGTAGGAGCATGCATCTGACTCAGAAGCCCGCATCTCGGCCACCAGCGACTGCTTGGCCCGAAACTCACTTGTGTTGTGAGTGGAGCTCTTATGGAACTCACACCACTTTCCTGTGTCCTTCTTTGGCTTTGCGGTGTTGTTATTTTCTTGTGGCTTCGACAGGTTGTCTTTGAAAATACCAATGTCTTGTCATTCTTTATTTCTTATTCTCATGGGTTTGGGAGCACTCTTTCCTTGCTTTCTTTTGATTCAGATCCAGTCTCGCTTCTTCTCGTTTGAATTTCTCATTTCTAATTCTGGCGTGGGTGATACCGGTATAAATGGGGACCATGAGGAGATGTCGAGGAACTCCATTTCTCCCGACGATTCACAGACAATCGCGATACTTTTTAGCAATTCGTATATTTCTCTGAATCTTTGATACCCAACTTGGTGCGCAGGGTATGGAACAGATTCATCAGCTCATGCACATCTTGATCCCTTTATTGCCGCAGTGTGGTCCATTGTATGTACTTGTCCTCATAGCTCCCCACGGGATAGTATTGTTCCTTGAAGGTGTCTCAGAAAAAATTCCAAGTGGGTACGGCCGAGAACAAAGAGTGTTCTTTCTTGTCCTTTTTCTCACAATGGGTTTCCCACCAGTCCTTGACATGGGGGGCAGCTTTGAGGAGTGCAAAAATAATCTTCTCCCTATCGGAAAATTCATGAACTGAGAAATATCCTTCTAATAGATTCAACCATCTATCTACGTAATCTACATCTATTTGACCCTCAAATATGGGAATGTCAAAATTTACTTGTACCTTAAAAGGAGTCGCACCTCCAGAGTGGCTGCTGGATGCAAATGCGCCACCGGTGGGCAACCGTTGAAGGATCTGGGCAAAGTTAACCATCATCGCGTTCCTTTGTTTTTTGAGGGCCTCCTCGAGCAATATTTTGATAGGATCTCCTGCTCCCTCATCTTTCTTTTTGTCCCCCATGGGCGTCCGTTGGCGTTTACGAGGCTGATCTTGCAAAGGTTCCACCAGATCGAGCCTTAACTCCTTATACCCTGACCTCGTTGGGAACATGCAAAGAAGGATCGAGAAAACGCAGACTGCTCTGATACCACTGATCCAGATTTATGCAGGAACGCAATAGAATAAACACATAATCATAAATACAGAGATGCAGCGGAAATAACAATTCATTTTATTAATATCAAAGAACTGAAATTTGCTTACAGACAGAATGGAAATAAAGCTAGCTAGGGCGCTGGTAGCTATATCTGAGGAGATATGTGGCGGCTACAGGCCTCTGAACTGAGTTACAATGAGACTCAAGTGCCTATTTATTATTGAGAAACAATGGAGAACCCTAAACATCCAAAAACCTAACCCTAGGAGATGAAGCGCCAAAAATATGGGCCCCGCTTGGATAAATTGGTGTTTCAACTTCCCAGGGACGCAACTTTGGCATACTATCTCCGTTTGACGCACATGATACATCATTAGAAAGATCTATCTTAGGAATACAAATTTCGCCATGAATATCACTCTGAAATGGAATGATACGGTATGATATGTGCTCGAGGTGCGATGCCCAAAAAACGTCGTTTAGGGCCTCAAAACGGCTCCAGAAGTTCACGACCCGAAAAATTGCTAAAAATAGTAAGTTGTGCCGAAACTGAAAAACTGAAAGAGACAAGGGTGGAGCCCCAAGTGGAATATGCGGGTGGCCACCAGTATCCACCTGGATCATTGATTGAGCCAAAAAAGTAACTTTCCTTACTTTTTGAGTACAACCTTGCAATTGCGAAGAGGACTAGTGTTGCAACATTATTGGTAAGTGGAAATTAAAGGGTGTAAGAACATTTTTGAAAAAATTTCAAACGTAAAAATTAAGTCTTCTATCCTTCCTAGCACCTCATGGAAAATGGGAATCCGCAAATTCTAGTCGTCAAATATGTGAAAAATGCCTTATGGCAGGCAAAATGGAGGACTGGTCCTATGCTGCTACATGAGTTAGGGTTTCATGTGGCAATAGGGAAACTTGTATAGTTTTTCAAGGATAGGAAAGGAGAATATTGTCAGTTAATAATGACATGAAACTTCATCACCATTTGAAAATTGTGTCCTAATTTGAAACAATAAGACTGCCCAACTATTTCATTATTTAATTTTGATTGTGTAATACAAAAAAACATCCTAGATAACTTAAATAATGTAAGCACTTTTGCAAAAAATTTGTGGAGAGAACCTTCAATTACATTTATTTTGAAGTTCCACTTGCATTTTAAGCCATTTTAATTAGTCTTTCATGGCCATCTAGTAAAAATCTCAACCTCTTGTAGAAATTTGTTTGTCACTCGTATTAGAAATGCAAAAATAAAATGTAAATAAAAATTATTTGAAATGCTAAAATTCAAATGCGCGCTACATAAAAATGATTTTTTTTAAAACTACATTAACGTCTAATATCACGTGCGCATTCACCCTCAGCTCTTGCAGAACAACATTCGCCCTCAGCATTCACCCTCAGCTCTTGCAGAACAACATTCGTCCTTAGCATTCGCCCTCAACTCTTGCAGAACAACATTCACCCTTAGTTCTTGCAAAATGGTAGGTTCTTACTGCAAGCCCTTCCTCCTGTAGTAGGGTTGACCCTATTTGGGTTTTTTTGGAGCCTCTGAGAATACAAAGGTTGTGATTGATTACGGGGCACTACCTATATTTGTGGAACTTCTTACCTCTGGGAATGATAATGTTCGAGAACGGGTAGCACATTCATTTTAGAGGCATAAAATTATTCTTCCCAACTATCTTTATACGTCTATAATTTTGGAATTTGATTTAAAAAACTACTACCAAACTTTGAGTTCAACTGGTGTTCGTGTAAGGCTGTTTTGGCTTTGGGAAATATTGCTGGAGACTCTACATCATTTATGGATCTTTCCCTCAGTCATGGAGCTCCGAGGCAGGTGCTTGCCCAGTTGAATGATACTTCCAGAATTTCAATGATACGAAATGCTACATGGGCTCTGTCAAATTTTTGCCGTGGTAAACCCCAACCACTATTCGAACAGGTAAGCAGAATAATTTTTCTGCCTCTTCTTCTTAGTTCATAGATACTGTGGATATTTTTTTATAGATCTTGGTGTTTGGTAGATTTGGACGTAATATGGACCTAGGCGCTTGTTCATTACAATGACTCTGTCATCAGGTTTTAGAAAATGCTCAGAAATTTGGGTTTCACAAGGGGATTACCCTTGCTTGAAATTATCGATTATCAATCACATTCAAAGAAAGTATTTCGTAGCATTGCTGAGCTCTTTGTAGGTGAATTTCCGAGGCGATTTCACAATATATGAACTAAATTTTTCTGTCCTTTTCAATACTCTGCGCTTGTAACAGAACCAGAAAAACAATCTAGTGGCCAATGCAACAACAACAACACCTCCTGTTGCAATTCCTGCAATTCACCCTCTCTGCACGCATGAATGACTATGGCACCCTCTTTTGTGAACAGGTACTGGAGCTGAAGGTACTGGTTTCCATTAGGATCGTGGAATTCAACATCCAAAATAGTATCAAATTCCACTCCAAGAGTATTCCCTAGTGAGGGCAACAGTTCATTGAGACCTATTGGACTCATCACCCCCAAATAGCCTCCAGGGCTACCCAGAGTGTGATCATATGGAGCAATAAAAAATTCTCATCCATCCCCAATTGAAACAAGAGCAGGACCCACATTGGTTATAGAAAAGGAGAAACACGTTTTGAAATAAGAAGAAACTTTTGTATTAGGGTCCAGAAATCTAACTGGTCTATTGTACAATGCCCTACCTACACTTCAAATTGGTACTCCCAAATCCATGCTAAGGCTCACTATGCCATTCTTCAGATGAGCATCTTAACCTGAAGTTTGATTCCAAAAAACCCAAGTCCCCTGTTCTATGCCCAAGACCTCTGTTACAACGAGTAGAGTTCTGAGTGAAATACTTCACAATAGGAAGCAAAAGAAACATCGCAAAATTGCTCCGCTTTAGACTGATAATTTTCTGTGTGAAAATTCAACTGTGGATAGTAAAAATATAATATCAAACACAACCAATCCACAATGGAATTTGAACATGAGGATTTATAACCACAGATAACCCTCTCTAGGTTAAAATAATTCCAGAATGGCTTTAAGATTCTACTAATGAGCGCTTACAACACCATAGCAATTATTGTCACAATGAAATATGTTGGAAGCAAAGCCCTTGTACAGTTTCTACATTTCCACAGTGGAAGCAAGAATCTTGCTATCTCTCATGATCTGGTTCTGTGGTCAAATCCTTTGCTATGGCTGTCTTGTTCTGCTAAACGTGGATCTCTCTTAGCTTTGGCTCTGGTTCTCATTTAGGATCATGGCTATCTGTTCTTGCTGTGGCTTTGACTATACAAACTTGTTCAATAGGAAAATGTTGACTCTGCTATATATAGGAGCTTCAATGGGTGCTCTCAAACACTTTTTTGGGCAGCTTTGTTTTGTCTCTGATTCAAGGCAGAACTATGTTGGCCTTGGTTTTTTAGTCCTTGGAACTTAGTTCTCTCATATTTTCCATCATATCCCCAGTTTGCTACCGAGAAAGACATAACTTCACTATATCAAAATTTACTATTTTTGGCCATTTATCTTTAGTAATGGTACAACCTTAATTTGGTGCATTTGTACAGTATCTGAAGAGCAATCTCAAGCTGTTATTCAGTATTTTAGCATAACTACTACATTTAACTGCCATGCTCTAATATTTATATCAACCATAAGCATTCTTCAGGTAGTTCCACATTTGTGAAGCAGAAGGAATGCTTCTGACAGCTTCTTATCATAGTGGTACAATTCTGTTCGCAGTTTATCTTTTATAAACCTCCAATTTTCCAAACGTAGTAGAGACTACAGTTTGCATCTGAAATTTTGGACAAATATGTTTAGTATTCTACAGAAAATGCATTAAGAATAAAAAAAGCCCACAATTTGTAAAAAGCCCACAATTTTGTAAAAATCCCACATTTTGTAAAAAGCTCACAAATTGTAAAATGCCCACTTTTATTTTCTTTTTGCTTATATATTGAGCTCCCATTGAGTTCAACAAGTCTTGGGTTTTATACACCATTGAGAGAGATTTATTGTTTTCTTTATAGGATAATTTGCATCAATGGAAGAAAACATTGGAGCTGGAAAAAAAATTCCAAAGGGTGAAAGGGGTGATGGCAGAGTTTATTGCCCTTGTAAAAAATGCTGTATGAGAAATAATGTTAGAGTTTTAATAGCAAAAGCAACAATGCATTGTAGGAAATATGGGCACATTGATGGTGGATCGAATGACTATCATCCTGTGGTAATTAATTATCTATCTTCATTTTGATTATATCGTAAAATTTTATATTATTTTAATATTTTTTATATGCACGCTAATGTTTAATTATTAATGTTTGTAATTTTCATAAAGGCACAGTTGCCCCCCAACTTTTTGCAGATGATCAACTAGCTTCCACAACAAAATAGTAGTAGATTAGATGATGTTGCACCAGTACAAGAGAATATTGCAGCAAATATTAGTATTGGAAATGATGTTGTACAAGGTGAAGAACATGAAGCGAATGATGAAGGTAATTTTAATGATCCCATGGAGGTAGATCATGATGATAGTAATGAGACAGTTCAAATTAATGATGGGACAAATAAAATGCTCCAAGACTTGTATGTTGAGTCAGATGATGATGGTGGAGATAGCAGTGACGATATTTATGATGTACCTCTGATTGAAAGGTCAAGTGAACGACTTTTTGAACACTCAAATGCAACTCTTCTCTCTGCTACATTGTTGCTGGTGAACTTAAAGGTTATGAATAATTTGTCGAATAGATGTATGACACAACTCCTAAGGTATGAAATATGTATATATGATCACATATATGTAAATGTTGATTATTTTCCCTTTTTTTAGTTGTATAACTTATATAATATATATAAGTTATTATTTTACACATTTATTACAACTAAAAAAAGGGAAAATAATCAAAATTTACATAAATGTGATCATATATACATATTTCATACCTTAGGAGTTGTGTCATACATCTATTCGACAAATTATTCATAACCTTTAAGTTCACCACCTCTCTGCTATTGTTGCTAGTGAACTTAAAGGTTATGAATAATTTGTCGAACAGATGTATGACACAACTCCTAAGGTATGCAATATGTATATATGATCACATATATGTAAATGTTGATTATTTTCCCTTTTTTTAGTTGTAATAAATGTGTAAAATAATAACTTATATATATATATATATATCATAGTTATCAAAACCAGTCGGTCAGGACGGCTGCCAGTTGGAACTGGCCTTGCAACTTGGTCAATAGCCTATTCTCACCTATTTTGGCTGGTTAACCAGACCTAACCGGCCGGTTAAGTAAGGAACCGGCCAGTTTATGCATAAACCAGCTAGTTTCGTACTTAACCAGCCGGTTAGGTGCTCCTCCATGAGTTGCAAATTCCTCAGTGTCTCCTCAATGAGCTGCAAATTCCTCTATTATACTAGCAACAAAATTGTCTAATAACTCATACTCAACACCTTATAGTAGCAACAATACACATGATGACTAATAAATACAAGGCTGGCTAGCATAAAATCCCTGGTAGCATGCAACTCATCAAGTGTACTTGATGACAACTTTTGTTCTCAAAACAATCAGCAACAACCTTATTTCACACTCAGCTAGGAACTGTCAGACCCTCTCTCTCTGCTCACACATAGCAGCAGCATAAATACAAAACCTTTCACATAGCATACAAGCAATTTGATCATGGCATCAAGACTGATGAAAATGGTCTGACGCCACTCAAGGTACAACAACATACAACCTAATGAAAATGTGACTGGAAATAATAAATTGACCACTAGAAAATTCCCGCATGGAAATGCACTAAACTGGCTACTGAGTTTTCTGGGTTTTAATGAATCTTTTCAGTGATAAATTTTGTCAAACACATTGTGAGCAGACTGCTGAAGTTGTAATGCCCTCTCAACTTGTTACAAATAGCACTAATAGTGGGTTTCATAAACCAATTCAATACCTCTAAGTGTTGTAGATGTTTTTCTAGAAATTTATTGGCAAGCAAACATAGATAATGAAGAATACAAGATCTTCAAAATGCTGGTCTTATATATATATATATATATATATATATATATATATATATATATATATATATATATATATATATATATATATATATATATATATATATATATATAAACCAACATTTTGAAGATCTTGTATTCTTCATTATCTATGTTTGATATATATATATATATATATATATAAAAGAGAGGATATCTTGTGGGAATGTCATAGTGGGGTTGCGGGGGGCCATGTCAGTGAAAAACCCACCGCAAGAAAAATATTACAAGCTGGGTTATGGTGGCGCACAATTAATAAAGATAGTAAGGCATATGTAAAGAAATGTGATGTCTGCCAAAGAAAAAGACGTCCATCCCACCAGGATGAGTTACCACTGCAGCCTATAAGAGCACTGCAACCATTTGAAAAATGGGCCATTTATTTCATAGGGCCAATTGCACCAATGTCACAACATTCATAGGCAAGGTATATAATAACCGCAACAAATTATCTCACATGATGGGCGGAGGTAGCACTAGTAAAAGACTGCACAATAGACATAAAAACCAGGTTTATTTTCGAGAATATTATTAGCAGATTTGGCTGCCCTAGAAGCCTAACCAATGATCAAGGTACACACTTCATTAATAAAACAATCAAATCTCTGCTAGATAATTTTATGGTACAACATCATAAAAGCAGCCCGTACCACCCTCAAGCGAATGGAACCGTTGAAGCATTCAACAAGATCTTAGAAAATAGACTAACCAGGATATGAAATTCCAACTGGGATGAATGGGATGAGAGGATAGTGACAAAATTATGGGCATACAGGACAACTGTAAAGAGGTTGCATAATTAAACCCCATTCCAGTTGGTGTATGGGAGAGAGTTTGTGGTACCTGCTAAATTTATCATATCGAGTCTATTAATTTCTTCAACAATACATATGACAGATGAAGAATCGATCAATGAATTCCTCCATGAGCTACAAGAGCTTGAAGAAGAGAGTTTCCTAGAAAAATTCCATCATACAGTGTAGAAAGAAAGACAGAAGGCTTGGCATGACCGTCACATCAAGCATAAGACGTTCACCATCAGAGGGAAAGTTTTGTTGTACGACAACAAGTTTCAAAAGTTCCCAGGCAAACTCAGAATGCATTGGATGGGACCATACCATATCATAGAACTTAAAGATCAGGTGTGGTTCGACTGGTGCAACTAGATGGCCAAATACTACAAGGATGGGTGAATGATGCACACCTGAAGCCCTATCACGAGTAAGTTCCACAAATTTTTTTTTTCAATAACTCTCACAACCGAGAGCATTCAGTAGGGTAGAATAGAAATAGATAGAGTCAATAACACTCTCACACCCGAGATGAGGCATAAAATAGGAATCCTAATAAAAGTACATCACAATAATGCATAAATTAATTCCACCTGTTGTGATGTAGAGACCATGTCACAACCAATTGTCATTGGGGGGAGGTAGCATCTAATGTATCATCCATGTCAGAAAGTCAAGTGTGTCAAGTATCATTCCGTCATAATAACCCATCATACCATTTTCAGTCTGTAGGATCACCTAAATTTGAAAATTAACTGCCATAATTAGTAACAACCATACCGTAATAATTTTTCCATATTAAGCCATAATTATTACCCATCACGTCTACCCAAATACCGAAGCCACGGTTAGAAATGTCAGAGTACACCTCACCACGGCAACTAATCACACAATTATAGCCACGGGAGAGACAGAGAAAAAATAATTAGTTATGGGGTCATATCAACCTCATTCATGTTGGTTACATTACATAACCAACGTTAAAGAAGAAAAGCACCAGAATGCCAAAAAATTACAAGTTAGAAAAAACATAAAAAACTACAACAACAAGTGAAATTTCATCAGAGGAAGTTCAAAGGAACAGTCTAACAGCAGGAATTCAGAGCAATAGAACAGAAACAATGTTGTAGGTATACAGAAGAAGAACGAAGATGACAAAGGTAGAAAAATCAGTCGTCGAGGCCGAGCTTGATGAGAGAATTCAGAAGATAGAATCATTGATTGGGAAGTATGACAATGCTTCACTAATGGATATAGATTTCATGAACTCTTATCAATTCCCAGCTATGAAGTGACAAGTATACATATAAAATTATGCCACAGAGGGAGGAGCGGAAGCAAAAAGAAGGAATCCGAAGTTTAGAGGTATCCAAATATCAACAATACTAAACCTCAAGAATCTCCCAGTGTTTGGAACAATGGGAGTGGAAATGCAGCATATGAAATTCCTACTAAGTAGAGTCCAGAACCGATCATTGTGTTAGGGAGAGAAATACACATACATGCATAAGAAATCAGTAGACTTACTAGATTATCAGCAGAGGGGAATGACGTCTCAACAACATTCCAGAATGTATCCAAGAGAGCCAAGAAGTCAGGGGATTGTGATTATTATAAGAAGTATGAGACTAGAAGAGGAGGGAAGGGAGAAAAGATAGACCTCATCAACAATCCAACAATGAAATTTACCTGTTATCTAATAGCAGGTAAAATTATGAGGCATTACACAAAGGGAAAATCCACCCTCGACACCATTTCAATCACGAAACACTGCATCCAGGGATCCCAGCTGAACTGGTGTACCTTCCTAATGAATGAATTTTTCGAGGCCTGTGAAGATAATTACAGGCAAGCTATAGGATTCATTTATGGCTATCTTATTATGGCATTTTCGATGTGGAAATGGTCTCATATGGAGATAAGGCAACTCGCCGAGATCACTCAAGACCATCCAATGGTGATGATATTTACGCCTTGGAAAGTTTCGGGAGAACCCAACACCAAGGAGGTCAATGAGGAGGCTTTCTCGTTCTGGTACATGCAGATGGTAGATGTGGTGAGGAGACAACAAAGGGTTTCGAGGGACCTGTTGGACATATATTCTTCCCAGATATGGTTTGGGGTAACCCACAAGCAGACATATATCAGACCTAGTTGCGTGGATGAAAACACGTTCCGAATGCGGGCATTAAAGTTTCAAGTAGAAGAAAAATTCTTCAACACCGAAGTCTGTTCGTGGCTAGGAGCTCCAATGGAGGTTAGAAGAGGAATACCCCATTATTATTTCAAGGATATGCTACCAAAAGCACTCCCAGGGGAGACACCAGAGGAAACATTGAGGAGAATTTCTGAACTGCAACTATGACTTCTACTAGACCAGCTAGACACAAGGGTGAAGGGCTTCAATATGGTAATTCAAACCTTCACAAGTGCTTCTACTGCGTTTCTTTATTTTTCTGATTTCCATTCTTCAAATTATGCATCACCATCCACCACAACTACCCTACCTTCCACCATGTTCAACTCCCCTCCATCAACCATAGTCACCCGAATCCATAAGAGCAAGGTACCTAAGCCTCCGATAGCTTCACCCAAGCCCAATAAAGCATGGATTATGGTGCCCAAGAAAATAGTTGATCTTACTAGGGAAGATCAGACTCAACCTATGGATACAAGAATACTAGTTCAAGAAGAGCCAGAGGTTACCGCCCAAGTAACCTCCACGCTACCTGTGTTTGATCCATCCTCAGTTATAAACATTCAAACATTGTCTCCACCTCATACTCACAAATCATCACCACATAATTCATTTACGTCTAAAGACCATTCAATTCACACTCCTTCCACCTAAACGACTATCTCAGATCCAATAAAGCTAGCCAACAAGACAAATGGTGACACTGAGGGAGAAGTTACCTTGGGTACGGCTGGAGTACCCGAGGTTAACCAACCTTCGGTGGGACAGGGAACTTTCCTAGAACTATTAGTTCAAGGAGGGTCCTTTAATTTAGGTACAATGGCCTCACCAACAAAGTTGAACCCATTTCAGCAAGCCAACCTAATACTATAGTAGATTCTACTGACCACTAGTATGAACAACCCAAAACCTCAGTTGTCGCAACAGAACCAACCATCATCCCCACAAGAGAACTCATAGAGCTCAATCGCCAGTGGGTAACCCCTCTGAGAACGAAAAACAGCCCAGGAGATGTCGGGCATCGAAAACATGAAAAGCTGGGGGGCTGGACAGTTATACAAGTTCATCCAGCTGACAACACAACATGTAGAGGGATTCCACAATGACCTCCAACAGAGGTTCGAGCAACAACAAAAGCAAATCATCACATTTACTGAAGAGCACAATCAGCTTAAAAGTGAGAAGGATAATTTACAGGCATAGCTAGAAAATGTAACATAAATATTCCAAGACCTTTGGCTAGCAATCATTGCCCACGATAGCAAAATTATAGAAGACATATCGGCCTACTTAATGATCGAACAATCTATCAGGGTAAAATTTGTATGCAAAAATCCAAGTCGAGAAAACTAGGACCTTAGGGAGGCGCTAGCGGCTAGACCAACATTACCAGACCCTGCCACGGTATATGCTGAGAAATTCATAGAGAGACAAAAGCAGGTAAACGACATGAAGGAAACCCTAGGGACAACAGTGAAAGAGGCTTATAGCCTACTGAAGCATATTCATGAATGCTCCAACTCGTTAACAATGAAAGTTCATCAAATCTCAGCACAGCTTCAACAAATTTCCCAAGAGATCAAAGAAGCCATTGATCTGGTTGGTATAACACAGTTGTAAAACCAAGAAGAAGTGTTGGAAACCAAAATCCAGAAAATAGAAGAACACTCCGCTGCCACAAAGTAGGTTCTCAGAGAGATAAGGCAACATGTCAAGAAAAAAGTAGAGGCAATACAATTGATGGCAGTCGAAGCCGAGCCAAAGATACAAGAGGTGTTCAACAAGATGCCGCCTATTGTAAACAAAATTGAGGCCAAAAGAGTCACCACCTAGATAGAAAAGTTGATTAAGGAATTGCAATAGACAATCACTGATTTCTCAGAACTCAAGTCCTTAGCATTGAGCAAGGTTCCAGAAGTTGGGCCTTTATTTGGACAGAGCGAAGAAAAAAAAAAGATAGAGTCAACCTATGAAGCCGAAAGACCACTGGAAGCCACAACAACAGGGAAATATTGACTTGAGATGAGTCAATAGCGTGTGGTCAAGGCCTGTTGGGGCCTTTGTTTTGAAAAAGAAATAGTTTTGAGTTGAAAAGGGTTGGCAGACAGATGGCAGAACATAATCAAGGTAGACATTTTTTTGTCATGGTTATATAAAGTTGAAAGATAGGTGGCGTGGTAGTTGTGGAGAATAATGCAGATGAAAGATATGGGAGACAAGGAAAATCAATATAACTTCCAGTAATCAAGAAGAAGCAACAAGAAGCGAAGTAGGAAAAGAGGAAAGACTGACAGTCACGATGGTGGAAGAACAAATAGGCCATTAGCCAGCGTAGAGGAGTTAAATACAATAGAAGGCCGATAGGGAGAGCAGAGCTATAGGAGAGCTCTGTGAGAAATATGTTGTACTGAACCAAACTGTAATAGACTTTGCAGAGTAGATCTATGTTGTTTTGATATTGATAATGAAATCTAGTTGTTTTTGTGTGTAATGTTGTGAGTTTATTGTTAGTCATTTGCTTACCATGAATGTATGCCCAATTTTAAATTTTAACTCAACGTTATGAACATGCTTGATGAATGATATTTCATACAGAGCGGCTAGATATGTATTTTGTTTCCAGGTTTCCATAACTGTTTTTTATAGGTTGTATTTGTCTTATACAAGATCTGTCTCCTAATCTTACTAAGGTCATGGTACGCCTCGGGTGAGACGCTCTGCTCTCTGGAGTAGGGTGAAAATGCTGGCGTTGTGCTAAACTAATGCAGAAACCTTGTTGGCCTCTATCCCGAACCTGGGTCTTGCCCAAAGACCTCCTTTTTCGCCAACATTATGGGTCATATTTACAGGATCAGATCTTACATGTAGGTTAGCATGATGAGAAGTACTAGTTGCTGAAGTAGAGATTACAACAACATGATGAAGGTGATAGGGATGAGGAGTATCACCTCACAATAGATGGGCTACTCATATTCAGGAACATGATTTATGTGTTAGATAATAGTGACATCAAGAAGAATATCTTGAGGGAGTCTCATGTAAATCCATATTTAGGCCACTCTGTGTACCAAAATACTTTGACAAAAGTCAAGAAGTTCTATCATTGGCTGAACTTGAAGAAAGAGGTGGTTGAATTTTTCCCAAGATGTTTGGACTGTCAGTGATCAGGAGATCATGTCCAAGTTATGCAAATTTCTCAAAAATGAAAGTGTTCAAAATTTGTTTCATTCTAAATGACCAGAAAGGTATTTTCGCTGCGATTCTGGCACAGCGAACGGTTCTCAAAACCGAGGTCATATGAAAAAGTTATTGAGGTTTGAAATCTCTAGTAAAATTTGAAATTCAGTTGACCAAGTTTGAATTTTGTAATTTGGAAAAATTAAAAAAAAAATATTCCAGGAATATTCCTTGGAAAATTCCCTGGAACATTTTAGGCTTATCAAAAGTGGACAAATGGCAGCTTGTTATTCGAGGATTGGTTGAATTTTTGGTTCTTGACTAATTAAAGGGTGCCACATGGCAAGCCTGGAGGCCGCTACATGGCCCCAGGCCATAGAGAAGTGGGTTTATAAAAGTTTGGTGCAACTTACGGGCTTTGAACCCCAAACCTGTTCGCAACAAATCCCACGACTTGCCACTATACCACACCTATGGCTCTTAACAAATATGCGAACCAAGTTTTATTTAAAACTTAAATTTAATTTGGATGGTGGTAAAGGGGGCCAGTCCCCACTTTAAAATTCTCCATGCGAAAAAGAGCCTAAGACCAGACACTAACAAGAATGGCTGATTTCTTTAATACGGTTTAATTAACCACTAAATGTCGCTTAGCCACTAATCTCCTTCATTAGCGCCTAAATCGCACTTAGTATTAAACTGGTTTAAACTTCCCATAATTCGTGTTTAAATTAAACTAATCCAGTTTTTTAAGTTGGAGGAATTTATGGTGGCACGCCATATTTGGCAGAATTGGACAACCTAACTGCAATTAAACTCAACTTCTCCACATTTAGTGGAGGTTTTTGAGGGACATTGGGCAAAATTTGTTTTGGCCATAAGTCCCTCATTATTGAACCAAATTGGATGAAATTTTAGTCAATTTTGGGTCTCTTCGGCGTTATGAACAGTTTGGAATAGGTTTTAGGTCAAATATAAGTGATATTCAGCAGAGTTTTCTTTATGGAAGATGAAGGAGCCATCAGGGCCACCATGAGACAAATTCAGTTTGAGGCCTAACCAGGGGAGTTAGAGTCCTTTTCCAGAGTTTCAATAGTCTAAATTGGATATTTCAGATGTTATGAATCTGATGAGATGGTTTGAAGAGCCTGTAGAGAACTTTTGAAGGCTGAAAAGCTTCAGTAAAGTTCCAGGGGTCATTAGTGCCAACTTTTTCCAGCAGCAGTGCAGGGCTTAGATTGAGCTGTTTGAGACCATATGCAGCGAAACAGTGGCCATTATCGACTAAAAAAATCATTATCAATCTATTTAAAAAAATTTCAGCAAGTATTGAAGACTTCTAGAGGTGGAAAACTCAACAAAGAAATTTTCATTGACCCTAGTGCTAGGGGGTGCCGATAGGTAATTGAGGAAAAACCGAAGCAGCCGGAGGCCATTTCTGATGAATGAATAGCCTAAATTGACTATTTCAGACATTTCAGAACCTATGGAAGTGGTTTCAGAACATTTTGAGAGCCTCTAGAGCTTGAGAAGCTGTTGTCAATTTTTGGTCAGCCTTGGGAAAACCGTGGAGGATAGCCTATTTTGGGGATGCAGTGCTCGATTTGAGAAATTCATCAGTTGGTATTTTTAGTTTGATATGTGTTTGATATAGAAGTAGTGGTTTTAGTGAAAAAAATAATTCTGAGGGAGTTTGTGCCATTTAGAAGCTCAGAGTAGCTTAGTGCACTGACAGAAGGAATCATGTCAACAAGAGCCTAATGCTGTTTACAAATTTTGGACAGCCATTAGATGGATTTAAATGGTATTTTCAGTCCTTTGGATCATTCTTGTATTCATTTGAGTTAAGTATTTACTTTGTAAAAAATCTTACCATAATCCCAAAGAGCCGAGTCAAGATGACAAAGCTCAAAGGAGACGTAGCCCATGAGATTTTAGGTGAACTCCTAGTTTAAAATTGCTGTTGTGTTTAAATTTTTATTTTCTGCATTATGTTGTTGTTATACATGTTAAATTTCAGCAAGAAAAAATGAAATTAAGACATATAAACAGTAAAAAATCATACACCACTTTCAAGTAAATAATTCCGCAAAATTGTCAAGTACAAGCTAGATCATTTTAATTAAAACTGAGTGGTAGGTTCTTGAAATACATAAAAGTTATCCAGACCATTTTCAGATCATGTTGGTATCAAATCATAGTTTCTTGCTTGATAGAGCACTTGGTTTCTTGATTGTATAGCTTGAAAGGTGTTAAACAGTGTAAAAGATTGATTGTTTACTGTTTGTAAACTGATTGTTGTTTGAGTTTTCTTGAGATTTGGGGATAGCTACTTATTAGCTAAGTCTTGGAGAGAAAAAAAAGGAAGAAAGAGTTGAAGGCATATTCCTTACCCTAAAGGACCTCAAGGTCACTTTTGTAAAAAACCCTCTTGACGATTGTTTTTTAAGAAGCTCTTGGAGTTTGTTTGTTGTTTGGCTACTTGAATAAGAGTTTGTCTCTACAGCCATTTGGTTTAAAAATATTTTTCATTTTTTTTGAAAGCTTTGAGAACTTTTTTGAAGTTCCTTTTGTTCATTGACATCATAATGACAACTTCTACAAGTGAAGTTTCCTCCTTCACAAGATTCTTTGATGATGATATGAAGCGTGACTTTATTATATTGAAGGACATGGTGTAGATTCTGTTTGAGGATAGAAGAGAAGGCACTGAGCTTCATGAGAAATTGTTTTCCATGATGCAAGAGAAGGAAGAAGTTCTTCAAAAGTTGCATGATATGGAGATACAACTCCATCAAGCCCAAGAGGCTTTGACCAAGAAAATTCATGAGGAAGAGGTAATCCATTCTAACTTGTCTTTAGTTTCCTCTTTAGAAAGATGTGTTGGTTCTTGCGAAAAGCATACAAGAGGTATAGGGTCCAAATTAATGATTAAAATGGGCTATGAAGGCAAAGGGTTAGTCAAGCATGCACAAGGCATGGTTAAACCTCTTTCGGTTGAGGAACGACCCAAGAATCTTGGTCTTGGTTATGTGCAATTTAATGGCGAAGACTCGAAAGCCATGAAGGAATGTGAGGCTATTTCAAAGAGAAATTTTGTTCCAAGTTCTAAGATGCAAATATGTCAAATTTTTTTCAAAGATGATTTCGATTTCTTTAAGCCTTTGTTGCAGCAAGAATATCCTAGAAATGCAGCTTATGGCGAGCATGCAAGTTCATACAGTTTTCAAGGCAAGAACGATGATGTTAGTTTGAAAATGAAAGCTATAGCCTCTACTAGTTCATCTTCTGAAGAAGGCAAAAAGGATGAACATTCAAAGAAGTAAAAGAGGTATAAATCTTTTCATGATCAATTTGATTGTGTTTCTGCAAAGCATGATAATTTTGCATGCTTAAATGGAAGAAATATTTGTTGTACATATTGTGGTGAATTTAACCATGATGCTTCGAGATGTTGGATGAGGAAGAAAGAATACAAGAAGCAGATGAAGCAAACAAAACTTTCAAAGAAGGTGCATAATATTTGCACATTTTTCCAAAAGAGGGGACATGTTGTCTCCCATTGTTGGACTTTGCATCCAACTAGTCGTCAAAAGCAAATGCAGCAAGAGGACAAAAGAATTGGCGCAAGTGGAACTAAGGATTCCATTATTGATGTAAAAACATAAGTTTCACATGAGGAAAAGTTGCAGCAACAAATGTCGCCATGGAAGTGGCTGGGTAAGAAGTAGACGGATTTCTTAAAAAAGTAAGACATACTCATTTTGTACATATGAAAATTTTGGTTGTATGCATGTATTTTATGTTGTAATTTCTCGTTTTTTTGAGCCACCTTAGATCATTGATCAAGGCAATGATGTACAATTTCCTTCTGCAAATTTATTGCCAGGAATTTTTTGAGCGAGTGCAAGAAAGACAGCTCTTGACAGGAGGAAAAGCATCGAGGAAGGGAAGTGTGAATTTATTTCTAGTTGTGGTTCAAAGTCACTAGCCATGCAGGGCCAGTGTTTTGAGGCTAAAGAAAAGAGGGTGCAGTACTCTTATTTGTTCTACAGATCAGTTTTAGTATTCCAGAGAGATTTTGGGGTCCAAAAGCTTCTCATTTGGGAGGTGTGATCAGGAGATCATGTCCAAGTTATGCAAATTTCTCAAAAATGAAAGTGTTAAAAAGTGGTTGCATTGTGAACGATTGGAAAGGTCTTGTCTCTGCGATTTTGGCACTGTGAATGGTTCTCAAAACTGAGGTCGTATGCAAAAGTTATTGAGCTTTGAAATCTCTAGTAAACTTCAAAATTCAGTTGACCAAGTTTGACTTTTGTAATTTGGAAAAATAAAAAAAATATTCCAAGGAATATTCCATGAATATTCCTTGAAATATTCCCTGGAATATCCCCAGAATATTCCATTTAGGCTTATCAGAAGTGGACAAATGGTAGCTTGTTATTTGAGGATTGGTTGACTTTTTGGTTCTTGGCCAATTAAAGGGTGCCATGTGGCAAGGCCGGAGGCCGCCACGTGGCCCCAGGTCGTGGAGAAGTGGGTTTATAAAAATTTTGTTCAACTTATGGGATTTTAACCCCAAAATTTTTTGCATCAAATCCCATGGATTACCACTATACCACACCTATGGTTATTAACAAATATGGAAACCGAGTTTTATTTAAAACTTAAATTTAATTCAGATGGCGGTAAAGGGGGCTAACCACTTAGGGCCAGCCCCCACTTTAAATTTCTCCATGCAACCAAGAGCCGGAGACCAGACTCTAACAGGAATGGCGGATTTCTTTAATGCGGTTTAATTAACCACTAGACGTGGCTTAGCCACTAATCTCCTTCATTAGCGCCTAAAACACGCTTAGTATTAAATTGGTTTAAACCGCCCATAATCCATGTTTAAATTAAACTAATCACTTTTTTTAATTTGGCGGAATTTATGGTGGCACACCATATTTGGCGGAATTGGACAACCTAACTACAGTTAAACTCAACTTCTCCACATTTAGTGGATGTTTTTGAGGGACATTGGGAAAAATTTGTTTTGGCCATAACTCCCTCATTATTGAACCAAATTGGATGAAATTTTAGTCAATTTTGGGTCCCTTAGACCTTATGAACAGTTTGGAATAGGTTTAGGTAAAAAAGAGGTGATATTCAACATATTTTTCTTCAGGGAATATGAAGGAGCCATCAGGGCCACCATGAGACAAATTTCGTTTGAGGCCTAACCAAGGGAGTTAGAGTTCTTTTCCAGAGTTCCAATAGTCTAAATTGGATATTTTAGATGTTATGAATCTAATGATATGGATTTTAGAGCTTGTAAAGAACGTTTAAAGGCTGAAAAGCTTCAGTAAAGTTCCAGGGGTCATTAGTGCCACCTTTTGCCAGCAGTAGTGCAGGGCTTAGACCGAGCTATTTGAGACCATATGCAATGAACCAGTGGTCATTATTGACTGAAAACATCATTATGAATCTATTTACAAATTTTTCAGCAATTTTTGAAGATTTCTAGAGGTCTACAACTCAACAGAGAATTTTTCATTGACCCTAGTGCCAGGGGGTGCTGATAGGTGATTGAGGCGAAACCGGAGCAGCCGAAGGCCATTTATGATGAATGAATAGCCTAAATTGACTATTTCGCACATTTTGGAACCAATGGAAGTGATTCTATAACATTTTGGGAACTTATAGAGCTTGAGAAGCTGATGTGAAGTTTTGAGCAGCCTTGGGCAAACCGTGGAGGATAGCCTATTTTGGGGATGCAGCTTGATTTGAGAAATTTATCAGTTGGTATTTGGTGTCTAATGTTTTTGGATACATAAGTATTGGTTTTAGTGACAGAAACAAAATTCTGAGGGATTTTGTGCCATTTATAAGCTCAGAGTATCTTAGTGCACCGACAGAAGGAATCATGTCAACAAGAGCCTAAAGCTGTTTAAAAAGTTTGGAAAACCATTAGAGGGATTTAAATAGTATTTTCAGTCCTTTGGATCATTGTTGTATTCATTTGAGTTAAGTATTTACTTTGTAAAAAAACTTACCATAATCCCAAAGAGCTGATTCAAGATGAAAAAGCTCAAAGGAGACATAGCCCACGAGATTTTGGGTGAACTCCTAGATTAAAATTATTGTTGTGTTTAAATTTTTATTTGCTGCATTATTTTTTTGTTACACATGTTAAATTTCAGCAAGAACAAATGAAATTAAGATACATAAACAATAAAAATTCATACACCACTTTAAAGTAAATAATTCCTCAAAATTGTCAAGTACAAACTAGATCATTTTAATTAAAACTGAGTGGTAGGTTCTTGAAGTACATACAATTTATCCAGACCATTTTCAGATCAGTCATTATGTAAAAGAAAAGTGTAAACATATAGCTAACTTATTTCAACTTATTCTGATTCTAGAATGGAAATGGGAAGTCATTTCCATGGACTTCATTATAGGTTTTCCAAGGACATCAAAGAAACATGATTCTATCATGGTTTTGGTTGAAAGGTTGAGCAAGGTAGCTCACTTTATTACATTTAAGTCTACTAATTCATCTAGTGAGGTAGCTCACATCTTCATCATGGATATAGAGAGGTTTCATGGTGTTCCAAATAATATTATATTAGATAGAGATGACAAGTTTACTTTCAAGTTTTGGAAGGAGTTTCTTGCAAGCTTGGGGACATAGTTACCCTTCCAAAAAACTTATCATCCATAGAAATATGGAAAAATAAAGAGGGTTAACAATATTCTTGAGGACATGTTGAGGATGTATGTCATGCATCACCATAAGAAGTGGGAATAGTATCTTCCACAAGTGGATTTTTCATATAATAATGGGTATTCAGAGTCATTGAAGATGAGTCTATATGAGGATATTTATGGGTAGGGTTGTAATACTCCTATCAGCTGGAGTGATCAAGTGAATAAGATGTTTATTGGACTAGATATGTTGGATGATATGGAACAAGAGATGCAGGTTATTAAGAATAATTTAAAGTAAACACAAGAAAGGAAGAAGAGTTATGCGAATTAACATAGATAATTCAAGGTGTTTCAGGTTGGAAAGCATGTGTACTTGTGCATCAAGCACAAGAGGAGATCCTTGAGGATTAGATCATGTGCCAACATGAAACCTCAGTATTGTGGGCCTTTTGAGATCCTTGAGAGGATTAGATCAGTGGTCTACCAAATTGCACTGCCACCAAAAATGAAAGTCCATGATGTTTTCCATGCTTAATTTCTTAAGAGATATGTGAAGGATGTTGATCATGTGATTGATTGGTTTGTATTCCAGGTGGAACCATAGGGAGAGTTCCAATGAGAGTCATAGTGCATTTTGTATTGGAAGCAACTCATGCTCTGAAATTGAGAAATAAAGTAGGTTAAAGTGCAGTGGAAGTAATTCGGGTCCAATGAATCTACATAGGAGATGATTGATCAGATGTGGGATTTATATCTTTCCTTATTTTATAGTTGATCATATGTGTTTGATATATGTGTTTTTAATATATTCATATATGCAAATGTGTATTGTAAATACTGCAATGAGCTGTGTTATAAAGCTCCAATAAGTAGTATGTTGTAAATACTGCATCGAGTTGTGTTATAAAGCTTCATGGGAAACATGTTTTTCTAGTTATAAGTGTCATTGAACACTGAGGACAGTGTTCCCCCAAGGGGGAGGGGGTTTTAATCACCTTTGGTTTATTTTCCATGTAAATAAAATAAGACCAAGGTCATGGGACATGCATTTGAATTTGAATGGTGGGTAAACATTATAGTGGGCATCACTTGTATATTAATAATGACTATGGAGATTAGAAAAGGAATTAACAAAGACAAATAAGTAATAAATGGAATTTAATTATGAAAATAAAGGAAAATAGGAGAAAATGAAGGTGAAGAGACACAAATTTTCATGCAAGCGAAATTAGAGGAAAAATGAAGGAAAATGAAGAAAAAAGAGACCTCAAATATAAACCACCATCAATGAAAAAATTCACATATTTTGTCTTAGCCTTTTGTTAGTTCTAGATTTTTTCAACTTAGCATTTAGCTATCTTACACTCTTTCACACTTCGAGAATTCTTGAAGCACTCTAGCATTCACTTGTATTTGGAGAAATAAAGAAACGGAGCACAACAAGACAGTTGGATCAACAATGACAACATGGATACTTTGTAGGTAACAAGTTGCATGTGTGATTTCCTTGCTAATTTTTGAATGCATGGTATATGCATGTGCTTCCTTGGTTACGTGTTTTTATTGGCATGGATATTTTACTAGATTGAAAGTGGTTTCATCCTTGCCTTAATCGATAGAAATTATGTAGTGAGTTCCCTATTTTTGTATTTACTTATTGGTTCTCAAGTTCCCTATGGATGTGGGTTGGAACCAATGCTCTGGAACCTTGGAATAGCTTAGGCTTCCCTAGAGTCTGTGGATTGAGTTACTAGTCTGTGGAGCCGTGGGGGTGGGAAAAACAATTTGGAGCCCTGGAATAGCTTAGGTTCCGTAGAGGGTTTTGGTTGTTACTAGTTCCTGGATGTGTGGAAAATTGGGTAGAGACTAATATGGTTGATGTTAGTGATTTATGGACCATATAGGTGAGATAATTGTGCTTGAGGGTTGAGGTGGTTTGGCCTTTGGAAGCCCTAGTTGGTTTTAATTTGGTTTAACTCTTATGATACCACATTCATGCTTCAAATATGGCGTAGGGGTGACTGGATGAAAGAGAGATTTGGTTCAACCCAATATATGGTCGGGTTGTATGTTGAAGTCAACGACTTGGTTCGAAATTTCATTTTTTAATAAGATTTATTTTCCTATTGTGATCTATGAACACTTGTAATGATTATCATGTTGACATTATGGTTGATTTTTTATGGTCCATATTCTTGTTATATGATGTACTCTAGCTATGGTTCTTGTTCACGATTTGTTAAGTTACTGGATAATTCATGAATGCATGGACTAACAAGTGTTGTTGTAGCTAGTTAGAGAGGGATTAGGGCCTTTTTGGTGATTCTTAGTTGAAATTTAGAATTTAATGATTAGGTATGGATTAATGACTTGTAGCTTTCATGTTTACCATATGTTTCACGAAATTCCTGTTGTGTACTAGGTATGTGCTCGTCAAGATCTTGTTCAAGTTTAAATGTTTGACATTTTTGTCATCTTAGTCATGATTATGAGAAGTTACAAGAAGTTATGGGAAGTGGTATAGAGGATTTCATAAAAAAGTGGCATAGATCTCATGACCACATGCACTTAGCTAAGAAATTTGGGTCGTAACAACATGCATACAACATCATAAGTGCATACATGTAGTCTTATGGGTGCGGTTGGAGGATAAGCCTAGTGAAAAAAGAGTTCCAACTCATAGATTTATCACCTTGGGTGGTTTGCAAAGTCATTGTTGTCAGTTTGTAGTCCCCACTTCCATAGCTGGAACTTGGAGGTTGGGGCATATCATAGTGACACTAATGTCACGTTTACCCTGGACAGCTTGTAAAACTGGGTAAATGTGGGACGAGCCTTACATATATCTTAGCTACAGAAGGATCACATCCGACCAAGTTCATCGCCCTATGGGAGCCCGATAATTTATTATTGTGAAATCATAGTTCTAAATTATCTCTTATTCTGTGAGCAATGTAATCTATTAATTGTAAGCAGATTCATTAAAAAAATTCAAACTGATTTTAGCATGAATGATGACAATTTATATATTAATTGGTTTTTAAGAGTATTTGTATTATGTAGGAGCACTGGAAAGAAAAATCGGGACTTCATTTTCTGTTTTCCTTATTTTATTGGGCTGAACTGGAGAAAATTGAATATGAATAGTGAGTTAATTGTAAGATCAATGGGCCAAGGCCATACATCAACATTGACCACGGTGGGGAAGTATAAAAGCATGGATATTCATGCAAGTATAGTTATTAATGTAAGATCAAAGTTAACTCTTAGCTTCACTAAATAAATAGAAGGCAAAGATCTAACATCAACTGAAACTCATGTGAAAAAGTAGATGAAAAATGTACAATCATCCAATGTAGAGGTAATATATAATTATCCAGTAAGACTCTTGGCTATGCCTTGAGACTAAAATAATTCTCAATATTTTTGAATAATCATCCATTGGAATTTAGTAGGAAAACCATAGTAAATCATTGTCTAATGGCCATGCAAAAATATTAAAAAAATAATATTTGTTGGTTGTTTTTCAATAGGTGGACCATGATGGGACCACTGAGCAGGTGGGGGTGTTTTTTTAATCATGGAAGTGAGGTTTAGTAGATTGATAGTCAAGTTACCTTTCCCTATCAATTTTCTCGATCAAGTTATTCATTCATTGAACTTTGATTCATTCCTACTGTTTTGATACACAATCCAATTTAGTTGAGTCTTGAGTCTTCATTGAGAATGGAATTCATAGGTTGTCAAGAAAGAGGTTATCATGCACATGCACTCTTCTTTTCTTGGTATCTTTGTAACTTTATATTCCATTTAGTGTTAGTTCAGAAACTTTGCATCTACTATTAAATATGGTTGTGTGTTTTTATTCGTGCGTTCTGTAAATCTGGATCAGTGGTATCAGAGCGGTCTGCTTTTTCTTGATCCTTCTTTGCATGTCCCCAACGAGGTCGGGGTATAAGGAGCTAGGGCTCGATCTGGTGGAACCTTTTCAAGATCAGCCTCGCAAACCTCGACGGACGCCCATTGGGGACGAAAAGAAATATCCTTTTAACCATGAAACACGAATGTCCAATTGATCCTTATATGATCACTCCCTTCGTGAGGAAAAAAATAATCCAAAATAATGAGGATGCGATGGCATCCATCTCATAATCGAGTTTCGCCCCCAACGAGTTTGTAGTCCAAGCTTGCATCAACTATCTCAACCTATATGTTGCGTTTCCCCCAACACAGATGGGCAAAGCTGGGACAATACCATGCGGTCTGTGAGAATGACCATCAAACGCAGTCAGAAGATTAGCAGATGGAATAGCTGCGGGGGATCCAATTCCCTTCCAGCATGCGAGAGACATCACACATGTCGAAGCACCCTCATCAACGACCGTTCGAAAAATATTGAATTTTAGATACGATGATTTGATATGAAAAGCCATATGATGGGGGAGTCTCTTTTTAAAATTAGACATATCGAATGTAATCACAAGAGAGTTCTTTGGATGGGCGGCGATAGCACGATGAGCGGAAACCTTGCGGCGGGCGAGACAAGGCGGAAAAGAGTAAGAGGGGCGACATGGCACAAGGACTCTGTGCCAGATCTTCCACAATAGAGTAGTTCTGGGCAGCCCTGGCATTTGGATTAATCGTCGTACGCTTGGTAGATGCTTTTGGCATCTGAGGTATAGGCTCAACAGTAGGCTTCGTAATATGAAGAGGATCAGTACCATCGGGAGCACCCTTGGCTTTCGAAGACTCATCTTCGCCATAATCACGGGATCTCGTGGCGATATCCGCATGAGCACTCATCATGTATATGTTTGGTCAATTAGTACTTCTCCTAAATTGCTACATTAATTTATCAATCCGGGATTCATAAGCTGATGAAGTGTGGCGCACTATATGTGCAAGATAACCTATTTCTTATCTTTTTGTCATTTTTGGTTTTCTAATGTGTGATGGAAATTCTAAAATAAAAACAAGTATGGTTATGATTGTTCAAGGCAATGATATCCTTTATAATGATTTACCAACTTCAAACTTAAAAAGGAATTTGAAACATACAATGACAAAACTTGAAAGGAAATGAAAATGTGCTGCTAACCTAATAAATCAAACAGTGAACTATTGAGCATGAAAACCAAACTATCCTTGCTGTTGTCTAAACACAAAAATAAACTATGCTTAAAGAAATCCAAGAATTGCAACAAAGTAAATCTAAATCAAATTACATCAACTTATATTCTGATCCCTCGCCATTAGTCCAGCTATGGCTTTCGGAGGTAACCATAAACAACTTGAGCAATCTGATATCTAATTTGCAGAAAAAGAAACTAATATCAAACTACACACTCATACTTCAATCCCTCACCATCGGTCCAGCTGTGGCTTTCGGAGGTAACTGAAAATGACATGAGCAATTTAATATATCTAACTTGCAGAAAGTAAACTAATATCAAACTACACACTCATACTTCAATCCCTCACCATCAGTCCAGCTGTGGCTTTCGAAGGTAACTGAAAATGGCATGAGCAATTTAATATATCTAACTTGCAGAAAGTAAACTAATATAAAACTACACATTCATACTTCAATCCCTCACCATCAGTCCAGCTGTGGCTTTCGGAGGTAACTGAAAATGACATGAGCAATTTAATATATCTAAATCTAACTACTGAAACAAATGTGCAAGACTGAAATAAACAAAGCAGTGCTGGAATTAAACAAAAAGTAAATTAGCAGCAGAACAATATTGATTCCATGTCATTAGTCAAAAGATATGTAAATGCCCGGGCTGCCTATTTGTAATCTGAAACAAGAACACTGATCAGTTAACAAAAACATAAAACATGAAAGACAGAAGTAAAATGTAAAGCATGAAAGATTATGAACAGTGATGAAACATAAATATCATGAAAGATGCAATGTATAAACACATGAATGAATTATGGTACAATGAACTTAAATAAATAAACAAGAAACTATACAATAATGCACAAAACCTCAGTGTGTGCAGGGGCCCTCTGCACCAGCCTTGGCAACAACCTTCAAGTACGAATTATGCTTGGAAACAGAGTCTTCTTATATATTAAAATGCAGTCATAACAGAAAGGTGATATTACGGCACAGTGGCAACGTAATTACATTACAGAGCTATATGGAAGCTAATGGAGACTAATCTAATATGCGTATGCAAACGCATTATTTATAACGAAGGAAATATAACTAATTCCCTAAAGTTTGTGCTGATAGAAAACACGTAAACCATTACATCCAGAGATCTAGGATCATGGCCGCGTTGAGGAGTAAATCTATGAAGAGTGGATGTTGGATTCGGCTATGGAGCCGTGTACAGGTGTTGATGTGTCTCCCACAATTCAGAAACGGCCATATAAATCTCCACGTGATGAGAAACAAAGTCCTGTCACCGTGGGACTCTACGGTTGACTTCCACTTGGCCACCTTTGACCGCAGCCTCCTTAGGTGAATTTTCCCGAGCCAATATGACACGATCCATGTCCACATCATTTCTGACTTGCCCATGTGGCTCGTTTTTCCTTAAGACACATGTAACATAGACTTTCACAAAATGGCTGCGGAAAGTTGCAGCAGCTGCGGAAAGTGGCAAGATTCCGCAGCTAAATGAGAAAAAATATAAATCAAACAGCAGACACAAAATATAGTTAAAAACCATTTTAGATGCTCTTTTGCAATTAATATACAATGATATTGACAACTTGGAAGGTTCAGGTGAATGAAAAAGGTCTAGGAAGGTGTATGGAAAAGATGCAGATTTGAGACTCAACATACCCCCACTGTGAAGGTGTTGCATGTCCTCATGCAACCAAAATTTTGATAATCCTTCTTCAGTTCATATGCCTTGACACTTCAGCCAGTACATCCAATCCTCTCCTCTTCTTCCTTGGTGTTGCTAACATCCTGGGCTTCTTCATTAAGCATCTAAATTTGATATTAACCAGTGCTCTGCTTAACTTATGGCATTTCTTTTTCAATTTCTTGTTTTTCTTCTCCCATATTCCCAGATGTAGCATGGTATTATCATGAATGATTTTGTCCAATTTTATTTGTTCCTTCAATGTATCATTTTCATTTTTAATGTGTCTATTTAAAAGCTCTAGCTCAAAGACTTCCTGTTTCAGTGATTGGACTAGATCATTCTGTGATATGTGAGGCTGAATGGACGAAGTACTGGGACCTGTAGATGCTTTTTCTAAAGATTCTATATAATCATATACTTCTTGCTGCTTGGGGTCTATATCAGGTGTCATTTTTATTGGGCTGTCCCCAAAATGCCGTGAAGGAGAGTTGTCTTCAAAATCTGGCTGAGAATGGGATGGACTATGTTCAATGTCTGACTGAGAATGAAATGAACCAGGTTCACTAACTGACTGAGAGTGAGATGGACTATGGTCAGCTGGGGATTGTTCAGACGTTTCTTCTCCCAAATCGATAAAATGAGGTCCCTTCATTTGCGTTTTCCTCAACTTCCCCTTAAGCCTGGAACTTCTTCTCACACGCTGTGGACCACTGTCTTTTTGCTTTTGTTTTCCTTTCTCTTTCTTCTTGGCTATAGATAACTGTTCTTGAAGATGAACCAATCTCTCAGATAACACTTGATGATCTTCTTCGGAAGAAGGGGTTTGATGTATAGCTTCAATACTTTTTCTCTCTTTTGATGTTATTGGCTTTTTACCCTTGGTTTCTTTCTTCTTCCTTTTTGACAATCTCTCTTCCCTACTGGTTCTTTCAATTGCAGTAGTAGGAGTACTATGAGTTTCATCATTTGTTCTTTTTCTCCTACTCCTTCTTGATGTGCTACCTTCAGGAATTTCTTGAGGTTCCTCAAAGAAATTTCTGATAAAAAATTGTTCCCATGTGTCTTTCTTCTCCTTTAACTCTTTTTCAATCAAAATTTTTACAAGACCATGGTGATATAGATGAGGTTCTACATCCCCTAAATGTTTCTGAACAGTCACAGACATCTTCTTCAAACTATTTAATAGAAAATATGGGAGATTGAGAGTTTGATTATCTAGAAAATTCATCAGCAATCTGGTATGGTACATATACATGGACCCAAAACGGCCTTCACAGGTGATGAATTTTTGAACAACTAGCAACAAAGTAGCCCATTCCTCTTTCAAAGCATGAACAGGAATTCCTCTTTTAAAAATAGTTATGTCCATACCTGGGTTATGTAGAATTACTCTCCAAGCTTCATCACTAATGCTTTTATTTTTAAACCAACGTTCACCCTCTTGAAGAAGTTCTGTGGCAGATGCTATAGATGCCTCATTCACCGTAAACTTAAGGTCTCCAATCTCTACCTCCAGGCCATTGAAAGATCTTGCAAAGGCTTTTGTCACTTATTTATGGTAGCCTCTGAAATTTTGGATAAACCGTAGCCACTTTTCCTTCTTCAATGTATCCCTGACTTGCGGGTATCCTTCTATGAATTTAGATCCCTCTGGTTCTGCTCTTAACAATTTACCCATACTTCTTTCTGCTCTTCAAAAAATTGCCTGCGTGAGGAGGGTTCAATGGAAGTAGAATGGCTGAATGCACGGAAATGAGCACGATGACTATAGGTAGATATAAGAGAGTGGGTATACAGACTGTAGCGTAACAGAGAATGAAATGGAGAGAAGCGGAACAGAGAAGGGTTTCGTGAGCATGGCGGAAATGCGGCTGTGAGATTAATAGAGCAATAGGAAGAATATAACATATCCGGCATTGTTTGAAATTTGGTGGCTGCAAAATAAATGTAAGCACGTTTAAACAACGGCTATGGATTTTATGCGGCTGAAAGAAGCCGTAGTCAAATCAACTACGTCTCATTGTCATAGGTGGAATATCGGAGTATGAGTGAAGATCAGAGGTTTAATTATGGGACCGTTTGAGAATGAATGCGAGGATTGTGGGAGGATTGTACAGAGATCATGGAGTGGTTACGGAAGTTGTCAATATAATCATTGCACATAATGGATGGAGCTTATGGTTTATAACTATATAAAAATGTGTTTTCAATGCTATTTGAAATAAATTTTACTCATACCTTGGAATTCTTGCCCTTTTCCTTGGTCTTCAATTAGTTGCTCCTCATTGATATCTTGAATGCTCCATGTCTTCATAATTGGTCCTCATACCTGCATTTTATTTCATGATTATGGAAATAACATCTGGCTGTACATTATTTTGAAAAACAGAGTGGTAGCTGCAGAATCTGCTTCTGGCTGCGGAAACTGGTGTCAGCTGCGGAAACAGATGTCAGCTGCGGAAACTGACACAGCTATTATTTGGGTGAATGAATATGAACAGATGACAAATGACTAGATGAAAATGGAATGAAAATTAAGTGAAATGGAATGAAATGGAGTGAAATGATGTGGAATGGAATGGAGTGGGTGGTCACAAAACTTGTGAAATGAAAGAGAGATTTTTTTATTTTTTATTTTGGAAAATATAGAGTGTCAGGTGTTCCTGATTTTCACCTTACATTTTCTGTATAAGACTGCCAATCAATGATTGGTTTTCAGGCTTATACAAATTTTTATTTTATATTTTATATTTTTTTATTATTATTTTTTTTTAACTGAAAAGAACAAAAGCTAGGCTGGTGGAGAAGAAGAATTCTTTTGTACCAGCCTGATTGCAGAATTTTCTTGAAACATTTTGACAAATTCCTCTTTTGAGAGTGGCTTATGATAAACTTTCAATCTGTGGCCATTCACAATAAGAGGTGTTTGAAACTCATCAATGGTCTTGATTCTTACCGCTCCATTGCTAAAGATCTTGTCAATCTCATATGGCCCAAGCCAATGAGTCTGAAATTTTCCTTTGAAATATTTAAACTTGGAATCAAATAAAAATGCCCAATCTCCTTCTTGAAATTTCTTCTCTTTGATGTACTTGTCATGCCACTTAGCTCTTTGATATTGAACTAGATCAATTCCTTAAAATCGTTTCTTTGTCCTGATCTCATCTAGCTCATTCAATTTTCCCATTCTATGCTTTTTGGTTACAAGTTCATCCCCAATTGAACTCGCTATCTTGAAGGTCTTGACTGAAACTCAATGGGGATAGGCAGACTTCTTTCCCATAAACAAGTTCATAGGGAGAATGTCCTTTTGTATTTCTCCATGTAGTTCAGAGGCCCACAAGGCTCTGCAGCTCTTTCCGCCCAATCTCTTCTATGTAGATGAACAGCTTTAGTGATGATACTTTCAAGAACTTTGTTTGTAGACTCCACTTGACCATTTTCATGGATGGTAAGGAGCAGATCTTCTTGTGCTTGATTTTGTATTCTTCCATTGGGTTTGACCAAGTTGGATGTGAATTATTTCCTTGATCCGGTCACAATTTCTGAACACCAGTGCCAGTAAAAAATATCCTCATAAAGAAAATGAACAACCGAATTTTCAGCGTATACTAATGCTTTGGCTTCTACCCATTTAGTAACATAATCAAGACAAACTAAATATATATTTCTTTTTCTTAGATGGTGGATTAATAGGTCCAATGGGAAATCTAAAGCCCATTTTTCAAAGGGTTCACTGATATCTGGTTGCAATGGAATTTCATTTGAAAGGGTAGGTTTCCCTACTTCTTTGGCAACTGTCACATCCTTTTGACATATTGTTTTGCATCTTTTGAAGAGGGAAGGCCAATAATATCCTAAGAGAGGATTTTATAGCTGTTCTTTTGTCTCAAAGGTCCACGCATGGTTCATGGTCATGACATGCCTTAAGAATATCAAGCATTTCATCTTCTCGACACATACTGAATACAAGATCTCGCCCCGTTTTAAACAATCTATTAGAAATCCATGAATATTTTGAACCTCCTAATAATTTTTCTTGCTTCATTTGGAAATAAATGAAGGCGCTCTCGTAACCAAATAGTTAGCAATATCTCAGATACCAAGGAGTCTTAATAGCTAATGCAAACAAGTATTCATCGTGAAACTTATCCTCACAGAGAATCTTCTTTAGTATTCTCGAATCCTAGACAAGAAATCACCATCGTATTTATTTTCCGGTCTATCCAAACACAAGAATATTGAATTCTGCAAAAAGTAAGAGCCATCTTGTCACTCGCCATTAGTAACAGGTGTTTGTTCATTAAATATCTAATCGGCAGATTGTCAAGAGGAATAAAAAGCTTTGCAGTACCGTTACGTAATGTCTAACCTATTAACGTATGAACAACAGCCTAAAAACTCTTTTTTCAATACAAGATAGTTTAACTCTGTGGGAGTCAAATTTTTACCGGTATAATAAATGGCATAAGGAACTAAATCTTTTTTGACCCAACACACTTCCTAGAGCCGTATCTCGAAGCATCTCGTAGAAATATGGAAAGGGAGCTTCAATTTGGTCCTCTTAAAACAGTGCTTCAGATATTCTTGTTTCTCAAAGTTTCAAAGGCCGATTGACATTCAGATCCCATTTGAATTCACAATCTTTTGTAAGCAATTTGAAGAGTGGAGATGCTATTTTAGTGAAGTTTCTTCATAAAATCTTCTATAGTAACCGAAATCCTAGAAACTTTCTAACATCTCTTTGATAATTCCTGGAATAGTAACTCTAGACACCTTCAACTTTGATTCATCAACCTTAATCCCATCTCCCGAAATATGATGCCCCAAAACAATCCCTTCAAGAAACATCATAAAGCATTTTTCATGGCTTAATGAAAGGTTTGTTTCTTTACATCTTATAAGAACTTTTTCCAAATTTTCTAATGCCTCTTCAAATGAATTACCATAAACCGTAAAATCATCCATATAAACTTTACACAATCATGGATTAGATCAGGAAAAATTCCTTTGTACGTTCTTGAATGTTGCGTGCATTACATAACCCAAAAGGAAGCACTCGGTAGGCAAAAGTTCCCTATGGACAAGTAAATGTGGTCTTATCTTGACTTTCAAAAAGCACTGATTTGATTATAGCCACTAAAACCAATTCAAAAAATGAAAAGTACTTTTTACCTGCCAATGTGTCTAATACCCGATCGATAAAAGGAAAAGGAAAGTGATCCTTCAAAGTTGCTTTGTTCAATTTCCCCGTAATCAATGCATACTCTCCATTTACCATTCTTTTTAAGTACTATAAACAAAGGAGAAACCCACTGGCTTATCCAAATTGATAAATGAAGCTATATCGAGTAATTTTTGGAGCCTTCTTTCACTATCTCCCTAAGATTTGGATTCATCCTTCTTTGAGGTTGTCTCGATTGGTCTACCGTTTTCTCAATATAGATATGATGATGCAAGTCTTAGGATCAATAATTTTCTTATGTCAGAGACTTCATGCAAATGCAAAAGAGAATGTTTTTAAGATTTTGCTAGTTTTGTTGTACTTTCCAAATGCTCTGTTGATATTCAATGTTTTTCCCTGAAAAATCTCAATAGTAGAACTACCAAACTCTTCCATAGAGTAAAGAGACATTTGTCTTGATATAAAATATTCTATGTCGTATTCCTTAATCAAATTGTGGGGTCATATTCTCAAGATATCTCAAAATTTTCAGTCGTGTTCGGGACTTGACTATCCTACCGATTTCGCAATGAAGACAAAGTTGTATAATGTCCTCATCATCTAGTTCTATTCATTGTCTCCTACTGTGATTATTTTTCGCTCGGAGGATACAAATTGAATTTCTTTGTCGAATTACCATTAGAAATGTACATATCCCTGCATCTACAACTAATAAAAAGCATCACCGTGGCTAGCCAAGGTCTTCTCCTAAGATAAGTGGGTGCCCTCCTAGATTACTTTTGGAAGTCAAAATCATAAAATCTACCGGATATTCCCAAGAATCTAAGGAGAATGAAATATCTTCTAATACACCATCTGCTTCTAATAATGGATCGATCTGCAAGCGTGAAAGTAGGTGTAAAAAGAAGGTTAGGTTTTTAGCCGGTCCATAGTTTGTCTACTCACAATGTTGATAAGTAGCCTAAGTCAATCAATGTGTTTGGAATTTCTATCCTTGTTTATATGTGTCTTGACAATTAGACTTCCCGGATCTACATACTTCTGCATGTAATTTTTTCCCATCATAATATCTCGTACCTTCCGTGTGGATTCTTCTTGTGTCTTTTAGTTTCCTTCCCTGTCTTTTTTGAAACCTAACTCTTGGGATAGCCATAGATAGGAATCTCTCGAATGGATTGTAGCAAGGGTCTTGATACAAACATTCTTCAATTCATCTAAAATCAGCAGTTAGGCAACAAGATTTGTTTTTCCACCCCCTTGTCAATTTGTAGTCTTTCAAGAAAAGGAGGTGTATATGAAGATGCAAAGTTGCTCAACTATAGGAGTTGTGGGTGTTAACCTTTCTTTTTCTTTTTTGAATGTTTGAATTTTGGAAGAGATTCTTCCTAAGAACCCTTATTGACCTTAAGAGAGTCCTCCTCGTAGGTATCTTGCTCTTGAATATCTATAGAAGGTTTTTCTAAAACTCTACCACCCTAGTTGTACATCATGAGAGGAAATTAAACTACATAGGTAGGAAATTGTTGTCCTTCTACCATGTAAGTATTCCGAGAATTTTTATTGTTAGGATTTGGCAATGGCTGAGCTGGAAGTTGATTTGTCTTTTGTTGGTATGGGAGCATGAGTTGAGGATTTGATTTTGTTGAGAAGGTTGTTGTTGTGGAAATGGAAATGAAAGTTGTGGATTCGGGGTTTGGAAGTTGTGGCTTGTTGATTTCAAAAAGATGGAGTGATATTGATAAAATTGAGAAAATCTCCCATAAGGATTTTGCATCCCTTGTACCTCCATGGCCGATATGGATTTTGATGTTGGGCCAAGGTTGCTGCTAAGGATTCCAATTTGAGGGGTTTGAAGATTCATAGGGTTGTTAAACCCTTGAGTTTGTTGTCCCCGCCAAGGTCTTCTTGCAACAAAGCAAAGAGATTCCACCGAATTTGGGTCTTCTGAAAGGATGCTTTGAGTCCGTGGAACGAAGAAAATCCCGATCTCATGATTCCTTGAGCAAATCATACATGTTTCACAACTTTTTGCATCCAAGGAACATTCCCTTAAAGCATGTTTCTTCCTACATTTCACAAAAAGATGGCTAAAGCATCCGTTTGAAGCCGCTGTTTTGATTTTAAGGGTGTCTAGTTGTTCACTACGTTCCCTAAGATATCAGTTTTGAATTCATCAAGAATATTACCAATCTCTCGCCTCTACTTATCGATCCAAATTTGTAGATTTGTTAGCCCTAATAAGAGAAGGATCCCTAGGCCCTTTTCCCCGTTTTAGATTTTCCTCTTGGAGAGATGGACACATAGTTCCCGTTATGTCACGAAGCTAGTTGAGAAATGTATCCTTTCCCCATCATGTTTAAAATATCTATCCATTCATCTCTAATGGCTTTTAATATGAGGGCTTTCAAGGTTTCATCATCTAAGTTGCTCATCTTTGTTTTTCAAGTTGTATTGAAATCTTTCAAGTAAATCTTCCAAATTTTTGGCTTTTTGCATCATTTTTAATACCTCTATCCTTGTGATTGTGTATACAATAGTCCAAGTATCTATCCAAAATGTTTGTTTCAGATTATCCAAGTCCACAGATTACAGCTAATCCCATGAACCATTTCTGAAGTTGTGCCCTTCAAAGTTGAAGGAAACAAGTTGAGTTTTTTGAGAGTCTTCCATATAGCTTCATAGGTTCGGCACACGACTTCAAACTCAAACAGTAAATGTTTCATGATCCCCCTACTTCTAATCATAAAATTTGGGGAGTGACAGATGGTGAGATATTTTTCATTGTTGTATGAGTTTCTCATCAACTATAGGAATCCAAACAAGTTATCTTCCTGCCTTCTTCCATTATTATCTTCACCACCGTTGTCTCCATTGTTTCCTCCTCCTCTACCTCTACCTCCCCTCCAAATCCATCTATTATTTTCTTCATGATAGGCTTTAGAGTCCTTAAAGTCCTCTGTTTTTCTATCAAGGGAGGATGAGAGAGAGTCTCTTTGTTTTCAAATGGGATTAGTAGGTGGTATAGAGAATCCTCTAATTCAATGCCTCCGAATTCCAAAATCTTAAGGCTAGGTAGATGGTGGTGAATCCTGGGTCTATGCCTTGAAGAAGATGGAGTTGTGAAAATCGAACTTCACAGCTGTAAACCTTCCCCTAGAATCTCTTGCTCTATGCATGTCATTTTTTTTATTTTTTAAAAGTTGGGCTAATAATTCTCTTCTCGATCTTCCGTGTCACACTAGGTGCAAGAAGAGAGCATACTTAAGAAATTACTAAACCAATAACTCTCTTTTCCGATCCTCCATCACACTAGGTGGCAATAGAGAGCATACTGAAGAAGTTAACAAGTTTTCCCTTCTTTGTTATTATAAGAAATTGGCTACTTCAGTTGAGCACTTCTCCATTTTTACAATCTGCAATAAATGTTTGGTCAGATTTAGGTGTATCCTAAATTTGCTACATTAATTTATCAATCCTGGATTCGTAAGTCAATAGAAGTGTGACGCAATATATGTGCAAGATAACCTATTTCTTTAACTTTTTGAGCCATTTTAGTTTTGTAATGTGAGATGGGAAAAATAAAACAAGTATGGTTATGATTGTTCAAGGAAATGATATACTTTATAATGATTTACCAATTTGAAACTTCAAAAGGAATTTGAAACATACAATGACAAAACTTGAAAGGAAATGAAAATGTTGCTGAAAATGAAAATGTGCTGCTAGTCTAATAAATCAAAACGATGAATCACCGATCATGAAACTCATTATTCTGAGCCAATGCTCAAACACAAAAGAAACTATGTCGGAAGAAATCCAAAAAGTTGCAACAAAGTAAATCTAAATCAAATTACATCAACTTATCTTCTAATCCCTCATCATTAGTCCAAACTTATGATTTTCGGGAGGTAACCATAAACAATTTGAGTAACCCGATATCTAACTTGCAGAAAGTAAACTAATATCAAACTACACATTCATAATTCAATCCCTCACCATCATCCAAATTGCGGGCTTCTGGAGGTAATCAAGATGTCGGGTGAGCAATTTAATATATCTAACTTGGCAAGAGTAAACTAATATCAAACTACACATTCATAATTCAATCCTCACCATCACTCCACTGGCTTTGAGGTAAATCGAAGATGTCATGAACAATTTGATATATCTAAATTCCAATTACCGAAACAAAATGTGCAAGATTGAAATAAAAAAGTGTGACCAAATTAAAATTTCAGAACTAGAAAAGTAAATTAGCAAGAAAACAATATTAATTCCATGTCATTAGTCAAAAAGTTATGCAAATGCCTCGGGCTGCCTATTTATAACCCGAAACAAGAACACTGATCAATTAACAATAACACAAAATACGGAAAGATTAAGTAAAATGTAAAGCATGAAAGATTATAAATACAATGAAGTATATATACTTCAAAAGATGCAATGTATAAACATATGAATGAATTATGGCACAATGAGCTTAAAGAAATAAACAAGAACTATACAATAATGCATGAATCTCAAATAAGGTGTGGTCCTCTACACCTACCTTGGCAATGTACTCAAGTACGAATTACGCTTGGAAAACGTAGTTCTCTTATATATTAAATGCAAAAATACATAATGTAAAGGTGATATTACTAAGACAAGGGCAACGTAATTACATTACGTATCTATCCCCGGAGGCTAATGGATACAATAAAAAACTAACTCTTATGCGTATGCAAACGCGTTATTTATAGAACTATGATGTAACCACTTCCAAAGTTTATGCTGATACAAAACATGTAAACCATTACATCCAAGAGATTCAGGATCATGGCCGCGTTGATATAAATTTATGAAGAGTGGATGTTTGAATCTCGGGGCTTATGGAGCTATGTATTGCATGTTGATTTGTCTCCCCGTAATTCGAAATGCCATAGAAATCTCCACGTGACGAGAATGGGAACCGCCACCGTGGGACTCTACAAGACTTCCACTTGGCCACCTTTGACTCGTAGCCTTAGGTGAATTTGCTCTGAGCCATTAGGACACGATCCATGTCCACATCATTTCTGACTTGCCCAATAAGCCACTAAGACATCGTAACATAGATTTTCACAAAATGGCCGCAGAAAAGGCGTAGCCTACTTAGTGGCAAGATTCCAGCCTAAATGAGAAAAATCTAAATCAAACAGCAGACACAAAAATATAGTTAAAAACCATTTGACGTTCTTGCAATTAATATACAATGATATTGACAACTTGGGGAGGTTTAGGTGAATGAAAAAGTGTATAGAAAGGTGTATGGAAAATATGCATATTTAGACTAACAAGAACTACATACTATCCAATGTTCTCATCAAGCATGGGGCCATAAGAAGTGTTGGATATCTCACTCCCAATGAACAACCATAATCCATGTGCCATCCCTCCAACCATGCCAACAATAATTATTAAGACATCATCAACATATGGAATCAAAATTAGAGATACCTTGAATACCATATGAAATACCAGAGGGTGATAATAGTCCCCCAATGGGAACCAGCGCGGTTCTTCTCCTTGCTGTCTTAAAACATGATGTGATAAGTGGGTCCCCAACCACTTTCTTGCTGCCACTATCCTCTCACATGCCTGGAAGTAGTAGAGGGAATTTGGTGTCAACTGAGCACACCCGAACAACACATAATCTCCCCAAAACCTCCTAGGGAGTGGTTATTCCCATCATTGCTTGAGGTCCCAAGTAGACCATGTAGTCTAAATAAAGGCTTGCCCTTTTGTGGAGCAATGGACTGAAAATGAATGGCAAAGGAATGAAAATACTAGGTTATTTGATCAATATGCATAAAAACACAATCCTTACCATGTAATTTTGGCAAGCTAGTGAAGTGGTTCATAGATGAGCCTTCTCCTATCTCTATCGGAAAGGGAAGTGGCTGTGACAACCCTGCAAGGTGGTTGTTTTCCTCCTCAAACTCCAAAAAAACCATAAACCTCCTGATATGCTGGTGCACCTCCTATTTGAGGCCCTCCCAAGAGAATCCCTCTACGATGGTTTGATATGCCCCCATGAAATCTGTGTGACCGGAAATGAATGCTTCATATTCTGCATGTAAAAGCTTCTCTTTGAGCATAGAGTCTCTAGTCAAGAAGATTCTATTATGATAGTAGATGACTCCATCCATCACTGTATACCTCTCATCTGTCACCTGACCATCAAGTACTCTGCATGTGAAGAGATCCTTAGAATATTCCACCAACAACTGGGATTTCCAATAAGGATCTATAGCCAACAATGAGAGCGTTGTTGATCTTTGTGGAAAAGAACCTATCATTTTACTACCCTCCTCTTTGACATGTTTCATGCAAAAGTCACATGATGGAATACTGCTATCCTGCCTCTGCTGCCTCCCTTGTAGCTACTCCTGCTCAAGTAGGGGTTGAACTTTATGAAGGTTAGCCTTCATTTGGAAGCTATCACCCACCCAAAACTTTTTGATTTTGGCCAATGTATGCATGAGTGCCAACAATCCTCTACAATATATGGAAGATTCCTTCCTATGTGGAAGTATCTTCTGGTTTTCAAGGGCCATGGAGTAGCCCCCTTGCACCATGATGGTGCCATCATCCATCCTTGAAACATCTCCTCTCAACGTAATATGCTTGGTGAAAGTTGGTAATACTGATACCGGAAGAGTGTTCCTCTCCTCCTTGAGCCTACCAAAGACTCTATGCATTATGCTAAGTTCACCCAAGGTTCTCATGTCATCCAGATCTATGAGTAGTGCAGATTGTTTTGAGAACTCTCTAACCAACTCCTAGTCTATGGGCCTTCCTGGTGGAATGCCTCCAAATAATACTGCATCATGGGTCAAAGTCAATTGCATAACTAAATGGACTGTTGGGTTCTTGCTCCCACGGCACAAATCAGGCTCTATCTTATGTGCAGAAACTACTTGAGAGGGATAAGTGTGCATGCCCCTGATCATCTGATGCTTACCACTCTTCTTATCTACCTACTCCATCTGCAAGGTATGCTAATCTGTGGTGACCTTCCCCAAAGTAATCAACCACTACACACCTAATATCACATTGGTATCAGGGATATCAACCAAAAAGAAGTGATCAGTGAAGGTATATGTTCCCATGGTGACAAATAATGCCAGAACATACTTCATGCACTGCATGGTTCTAAATCCTGGGACCAAAACTAAAAACCCCTCAAAATCATTAATGGGTATTGCTCTCCTCTGCACTAACTGAGAATAAATAAAGTTGTGGGTAGCCCCACTATAAATCAACAATGATACTCTCTGATCCTAAATGGTACCTCAGAATCTCAAAGTTAGGTACTTGTGTACTCCCCACAAATATGCAAGGGCCCCTCCAATTGGATAAAATGCCCCATTCCCATCTCCTAGTGGTGGTGGATCCTCTCCTACTAACCCAGCGTTGTTTCCCCCTTTTGGCTCCTCTTCTTCCTCCTCCTCACTATCATAGAATACCTCTATATAGTGTGTCTTCCTTGTTTCACATCGATGCCCTGGTGCCCTTGGTTCTTGGCATGTGAAGCAAATCTTCCTTCTTCTCAAGTCCCTTCGGACATCATCACTAAGAGGTCCTTTGTTTTGGTTCTCTTTTGAAGGGAGAACCTTCACATCTTTCCCTTTTTGTTGGAAGGGTGGCCTTGGTTGAAATGGAGCCTTTGCCCTTGGCAAAGCATCTTGTAAATCTCTTGCCCTTTCAATAGCATCTTGAAGAGTTGTTGGCTTAGTATATTTAATCAACCTATGCAGAGGCTTTGCTAGCCCATCAATGAACATATAAACCCTCCTAGCTATAGATAAATCAAGAATCGTGACATAAATTTTTAGAAATTCAGAAATATAGGTCTCTCGATTACTTGACTGCTTGAGCTTGGCTAGCTCAATAAAATGGGCCTCTGGATATCTTCAATCAAACCTCTCTACTAACCTCCAGGTGAACTCTGAATATGCAATTACATTGGCATGCCCCAATGTAGAAAGACCATGAAACCACCAATCATGTGCCTCACCTTCAAGGTTCAACGCCGCTATTTTGATGGCCTCCATCTCTGGTACTTGGTTCAGCTGAAAGTAGATGTCTAGCTTCTCCACCCAAGATGTAGCTATGCACTTGGATGATCCATCAAAAGTGGGCAAAAAGAATCTACCCATGGTTCGTTGTAGATCATTGTTCTGTGTGAATCATCCACTTCTATTGTGATGTTGAGGTCTTTTGTTGTCCTTGATATGACAAAACTCCCAAAAGCTTAGATTATCTTCGAATCTCTGGGATTGAGACTCATACTATAAAAAATAATATTCAAGAGTTTCTTGTTCTTGGGGTCCTCCATTTCCCACTGCTAAGAATGTAGGCATAGTGGGGTGTTGGGAAACGTGTTGCCTCACTGGTTGATCATACCAGTAATGTGAAATGTCGAAGCCTTCTCCATGTATAAACCCTCTAGGAGATTATTTGTGTCTCTCCATCCTCATCTCCTTGATTTTTCGGGCAATATCCTGCATGGTTTGAAGAAGAAGCTTGGGAAACTCCTTCTCATCATCCTCTCCTAATAAGGGAGTTTTTCCCTTGTCTTCTTTTGTGTCTGTATAATCATATCTCTGGTTTCTATTGAGATACCTCTTCTTCCTTTCTATGAGAGGCTCTCCTTCTTTCGATGACATAATGATTGAAATACATAGGTGAGCCAAGATTATGCTCTGATACCACTATAATATCCCAAAATCGGAAAAGCAGTAATATGGAACCTAAAAATGGAAATAACAGTGAATATCAATACTTCAATATGTGAGACAAGTATAGATCCATCTTATTATGAATATCAGTAGCAAATGAGTACAATATCTTGAGGAACAAGTCACTCAAGCAAGACAACACAAGCATATAGTCAAATATGCTAAAACATGAAATGTTGATGCTACTCAAAATGCCGGAGAACCAATACAGCGCAGACCCAATGGGTATGACTACAGCTGGAAAATAAAATGATATATAAAAACTAATATATGGCTCAAAAAGTGCCAGGAATGGATATCTAAGATACTAAGCACATTTCCAAGAGAACCCAGAAAGGGTTTCCGAAAATACACCAAATACAAAATAATGAAATACAGCCCTAGGGCCGAATAATCAATGCAACTAGATAGTTGAAGGGCTACTCCCCTCACTAGAAATCTAACTCACCAACTGGGGCTTAAACCCCTCCTCTGAAACTGCTAAAAAAAAACAGTTTCTAAGGAAACTACACTCTAGGTGGTGCTAATAACTTGGCCTGCTTCCAAATGAAAAAATGATGCATAAAGACCTTCCTTTCTAATCTCCCGGATGAAGGGATGATCCCTCCAATGGAAAATAAGCTCAGAGATTGAATCTATACCTCCTCCACAACTAGTTCCCTACAAAAAAACACAATCCTGAAGGATATTGCACTATGGATAATAGCTAAAGCTTGTCCTGATGTCAGATGGTGGAAATGAAGCTCAATAAACCTCTGTTGAGTGCGCACTCGAAGTTCCCCGAGGATGAGGGTGGATTTCTCACTCGGGAACACCCTTGTGCTAAACAACACAATAGACTCAGCTAAACAGATGAAGCGTGCAAGAAGTCATAAAGACAAAAACATAAGAAATAATTAGAAAGCCCTCTATGGCTACCATTCCCTTATATGCTTTTTGAGCTTCCTCACCTTGGGCCCCACATGTTAAAGTCACTACTCTCATGGAGACTTCCTCCCACTAGCACTGTGTTGTCCCATTAACTATCCACTCCCTCCATTCCAGTGCTATTGATTTGGTCAAACTTGACCCCATCCACATGCTTCAACCTCTATTCACACATGAGGGTGCTTTATCCAGCTAATATGATAATCCTCATCCACATTAGAATTGTTTTTATTCCTACTAAGGAGATTTATGGGTCTCCCTACCCTCTTATTCCTCCATATAAATGGCAAAAGCAAAATATAACATTCCAACTAGTTGAAAGCTAATTTGTAATATTACATTTTTTTTGAAAATGTTGTGATTAAATAAAATAGGGATATTATAAGCCAATATTTCCAATGCTCCTTCCTATCATTAGGTTTGGGGAACCTAATGAGAAAAAATTGTTTCCCATAATGGGTAATATGGTGCAATGGTGGGAAGGATAAAATTGTGTTTCACCCTACAACTACCCAAGTTGACTATGGCTACCTATAGTATTTATAAATTAAAGTATGATTACAATGGATTTCATGTTGGGGAGTTGTCTTATAATCATTGATTGGTTCAATTAGTTAGCTTTTAGGACATACCCATTATGTCATTTCAACCTTTTACAGAGTTTTAAGATGTGGTAGCTTATTAGTTCAACCATGTGCTTTGGATGATAGCGCATCGCCCATGGGTTTATTATTTTTTGGTAAAATAGATTTTATTAATGTTTATTTTCATGGAAGATGCTCTAATGAATGGAGACTTAAAAAGATAGTAACTAAATGGGAAATATATAAAGATGGATAATTATTATATATGCGTAGGAAATGAAATAAGACGAATACACTATAACTAAACTATCATCTAATAGATATTCTGGGTAACTTTACTATATGTGAAATAAAAAAGAAACTAAATAATCAGATATGTAGATCTTTTTGTTAAATCTCTAATTAAACTAGTTGCATATGATAATTGATTAAATTAAATAGTTAGTAAATCATAACACAAATAAAATTAACATGTAACTCTAAATCATTATTCTTATATAAGAAAGATAAAACAAAACAATAGTGTGTTATTAAATCATTCACAGATAAACATAAATAACTAAAATGATTCCAATCAAGGATAAAAGAAACACAAAATAAATAATAGTACCAATTTTTCTCCTCTCTATTCAGACATAGAAATAAATTGGTTCAGTTCTTTCAATTAGAAATAAATAGTACAATAGTGTAATTGGTACTTTTTCTTAAAAAATTTAGAACGCTTTACACTGAGATAAGCATATACTGAAATAGTTTTTTTACAACTACAAGGAAGGCAGTTACTCTTCTTGAATCTTAAAAATCATAAAAACAAAAAAAAAGACAAAATTAGGGAACTTGTTACAACGAGGGACATGATTTGAAATTATAATCCTTAGAAAAAAAATTGTGAATGAATCTTGCAACTAATTTCCACCTTTAGAGAAGCACACCCGGTTGAAGTGATGCAATAATTGATTGGAGCACCTATTGATGAATATTGACTAGATGATTGTCATTGTTGATAAATGTATAGAATATGGGTAATATCGAGAGGATATTGAGTTTTAACACTTAATTGAAAGTTGTACACTTCATCCTCTAATACTGGTAAAATTTGAGTGATCTGCTAATTGATGACCTTATTTACTTTAAGGAAACTATTAGGCTTAATGAGGAACTCTCAAATCAACTCAAATTTTACCATATATAACTCTCCAATTTTGTCCCAAGTTTCTATTCTATCACTTTGAACCTTAAACTTCAATATTTTTACCTCCAAGAGAGATTAGTCATCATATTCTATCATTCATTTTTTTTATTTAGGAGATAAAAAAAATAGCATGAAGAATGGATTTAGAAATACTTTTTGTATCTTTAAAAATCTTCTTGGTTGACAATATATGGGTTTTCCAAACATGGAGAATTATAGATTTCTCAATTTCATTGATTTTCAACAAGTATAATGAAAACCTTTTTTAATCATCCTACCATTGCAAAAGCTCATTAATATTTATGTTCACTTTACTTTATTTATCTTCCATATGAATTACATTAATGAAAAAAAAACAATTTTTTGCTCATGACCTTGCACTATGCCTAGATATCACAAAATAGATATTGTTCATGCTATAAATATTGATTCACGGTATGAGATTTATGTTTGAACTTGGTGATATCTATCAAATTTTCTTCATGTAAACTAATGAGTTCCCACAATTCATCATTTCGAGTTGAACTTTAATTAAAGTAACCTTATTGTTCATCTTAGCTTTAATTTGTATACATTGTTGTTCCGACTAGTGAATGTTTTCACTTTTTGCTTGATAAATTGCATAACCTTTTTTTCCTCACCCATGTTGGAAAAATCAAAAGCTCTTATATAATGAGCCAATTCCTCATATTCCTCATTAGGTGTTGTTCATGATCCTTCCCAAATAACCTCCAAAGGAGATGTTTGTAGGGTAGTAGTTGTTGCTATATATTGCATTTTAATAGCCTTCATTTTCTTCCTGCTCCTTTTTAATACAAACTTTTCCTTAGGAATATAAAATATTTATATAGGAGGCATTTCCTATATTCAAATTGATATATAGGACTTTGATCTGAAGTGTATCCAGTAGTAGGAAATACAGTGATAAGAGTTTTAAAAATTACACCAAGATCTGAAAGACTGGTGTCTTCAGTAACTTGGGTTGATAACGAAATTTGTTGATGTCATGCATAAAGTTTCCAATTATGCATAATATCAATGCCCTTTGTATCATTAGAGATCATATCTCTGAGAGGATCAACTGGATTTTTCTTTTTTAATTCTACAATAGGCATCTTTGGAAAAGGAAATGATTGTACTTATGTTGGAAAAGGAGATGTCTGAATAGTAGGCTAAATAGTTCATTTTTTTTTTACAAGAGTCTTTACTGGGGATGAAGTTTCTTGAGCTAAAATATTGTGACAAGAATACCCCTGAACTGTATAACCATCAACTTCAACTAAAATTGTTTCACCAATATATTTTTGTATCATTGATGATAGTGGAGCCCTTTTAGACTCTTGGAATCCTAAAAAGGCTTGATATTGTTTAGGAAAAATCTCTTCGGCCTTTCGACATACCTCTTGACATGATTTTTCTCCTTTAAATAAATTTTCATGAACATATTCTTCCTCCACATATTTTCTAAATCCAACATCAATAATTAAATTCTAAACAATTTTATGAGGGCCCTGCAACTTCAAATGAATTTTATCCAAATTAAGGCATAAAAAGGAACAAATTCCTTCTCACCATGTTGGAAAATTTCGAGAGACTAAATACTAATTTTAATTGGGAATGTAGGTCAATACATTTTAGATGTATTATTTAATTCCAAAGTATTCCATGTACCTATTTTCTATTAAGCCACCTTCCTGCAAAGAATCATATCATGTATAGAGAGAGGCAGAGCATGTGCTGGACCAGGAAAGCCAAAAACTATGATATAGGTAAAATTATCTTTTGCATACTTTTGTGTTGTTCAACAACCCCCATTATTTGTATATAAATACCTTAGAAAATAATGGGGACCCTTTTTAATTTTAGAGTTAGAAAAATAAAAATCTATTCCTTATAGGACAAGAATATCATATCCAAGAGATTAGCTCATATCCTATTAGCCGAAAGGAATTAAGCAGAAAATCCAAGAAAACCCCATTGCATATCACATATTTCAAATGAAACAAGAAACACACAAAGCACTCCACTCAAATATTGCGATGTGATATAGCTGAATGCATAAAACAAGGCGCAACAGGCTTTTAAAGAAAAGAAAATGATAACAAAGGAAAATCTCCCTAACAAACTTATTTTATAATGACCATTGGTAGGACCCACGTACCACCATATCACCCTTCGCTATTGCAAATAAAAAATCCTTAATGCTACCATCTATCATTCCCACTTTAAGAATCCCCAACACAATATATCTCATCGTAAATTCCGCAATCTTACACTTCATTCACTCAATCAACTCTTGCGATTGTGATATGTTATCGCGTCGCAAAACTCACAATGCTCTTACTCCTCCAATGCTCTGATAGCTTCAAAATGTCGATAAAGAACTTAAGGGTTATTTAAAGGTAAAGTCTTGATCGCATATTTGTAAGATTAACAAATCACATCTTTCAAAGTTGTTCTCCCAAATAATGTTGCAATGCGAAATTTTAATTAAAGGCTAATTTGTCCAAGTCAATCACATGAACTCACGTTTCTCATTATTACTCATCCATAACGATATAAGGGTCTCGACCCCCCAAATTTATTTGATGGCCGATTTCTTAATGTTTATTTTTTTTCACATCTAAACCATATTCGCCATCACTTCAATTTTTTATGCTAATTTCTTCTGCATTTCTAGTATTATTCTTAATTATAATTTTTTCATACTATAAGATACTCCCGAGAAGAAGAAATCTTGCGAGATGTCAAGGATGCGAAGAAGAGAAAGAAACCCATGGCTCCTCCAAACCGATCACCTCCTACTTCAGAAGTAATAGAGATGCCTCCATTATTCTCTGACAGAACATGCACTCCAGAAAGTGGGTCTTCCTCATCAGAATCCATGTACAGGTTATTTGAGGATAAAAAACCCAGGATAATTCAGAGAGTATCCACAACCGATGTTCCAACATCTTCTGAAACCTATATCATTGAGGTCGCCAACTAATTTCTCCACAAAATTATCGCTCTCCCAAAGATTCTTCCATATATTCATATGGTAAAATGGATAATCGACAATCTCAATATCGGCGATAGAATAGTTCTGACCTTAAGGGATACATTGATAGGATCTTTTAAGGTAGAGGATTTGAAGAAAATGTATCATATACCTAACCCATAGAAGGTATATGACAAAATTTTCCTTGAAAAGTTTTCAAAGGAGAAAAATTTGGAGTTAGACCCAATCAGAAAATGGAGGCATAACCCTAACAAGCACAAACATGACGATAAGGGTACCTATTATGTATCTTCTCTCGCTGGTCCCTATTGCTATGTTGCTTCTATGATGTGTAGGATTTTTGGTTACTCAAATACAAGTAAATTATCTATTGAATGGGTCCCTTTCATAGAGGTTGTATCAGACTCATACATTATGCATTGGGAGACCATCCTTTCCAATAATATTGTCTCAAAAATTCTAGAATATAGAAAAAATCGTATAGTCACCTCCAAGATAGTTCCCCCATTTTTCATAAGTGCTTATATCATGGATGCACAATGTTTTACTTCATATTTCCCAACCATGGGATGGAAATGGACTACCCAAGACCCTAATCCTATTCATGTCTACCATAGTATCCTCTGGGAATCCAAGTATGAGTCTCATTTTTATAGAATTTTCCATAGAGTCAATTCACCACTCCATCAAGTTGCTTTTGGTGATAAAGCGCCAGGACTCTCAAATGAAGCCCGAGATGATTTCATGACGATAGGAAGATGGTTTTGGGATGAAATATTTACTTATTTTAGAGTTTATGGAAGTATTTCCAAGCCCCATGTTCTCCCACTGTATGTACCAGACAAGCTCTTAGAAAGATAAATTTCTTATCAAAAAATAGGGTATGGGTCAAATAAAGCCTTAAAGGAGGCTAAGAAAGCTTCTTGGCCTTATTTCCCTATCCATTGTGGTGTTTATGCTTTAGACATCTACAAACATGCTGGATTGGAAATCAATCAAATTCAATGTTTAAAGCTATCTACTATTTCCAGTAGATAGTTTGATCCAAATAGAGTGGCCCAATACTTTACAGCTCAATTAAATATCAGGAAATTAATTCATGGACCTCATGACTATGATGATTTGTTTGAATCTGCTAAGACTTATTCACAGGTTGAAAATCTAGCAGCAATTTGTCTTAACCCTGAACAACTTGCCCATTTTAAAGAATACATGAAAAAGATATTAGAGAGTATCCCTCTCGAATTATTAAAGGTATCTCAACCAATCTCATAGAAAGAACAAGATTTGGAGAAGCCTCCCAAGGAAAAAGAGGTCCCACAGGGATAAAAGGAAGTTAAATCAACTAAAGAACATATTAGTAATCCATTATTAAGGAATGAATTGGATAAAGTCTAGAATCAATTTGATAAGAAGCTCAAAGAACAACAAGTGTTGAAAACCATTGATCCTAAACAGAAAATCATCACTCCTCAAGTAAAAATTCAGAGCCCACTCACAATTGGGGATTCTAATAAGGTTATCAGCACATAGGAAATTGAATTCATCCCGGCCTTTCCTTCATCTAATTTTTTTCTAAAGATAGAATAAATCCATCCTCTTCACATCTTTTGTAGTCCCAAACATCAGGTTGTAACAAGCAAACAGAGAAAGAGAAGGAGAGTTGATTAATAAAATGCATTATTCCCTAGTGATATACCCATGGAAGTAGTATGTAAAGATCTACAAACATATCCATTTGAAGATCTAACAAGGTTGACACAGTTTGCAGGTTCTTATGCATCTACAAAAATTGACAAGGCATCAGAGGTCCAACAATGTGTCAAAGAAAAGGATGAAAGAATCCTACAATTGGAACAAGAGTTGTTAACAGAGAAACAAAGTGTTGATCATCAATTGTAGACACAATTTTCACAGCTCTAGCAAAGCTTTGATCAATTAAAATTACAACATCAATACCAAATACACTAAATTTCAACAACTCCAATTCACATTGGAGAAATTGAAGGATAATCCAAAGATAGAGGAATTCAAAAAGGAAGCTTCGGAATTTTACACCATGTTGGCTCAAAAATAAGTTTTGTTTTGTCAAAATTTGGCAATCATAAATGGTCTGTGTGATAAAAGTGATTCACTAATGAATCAATCGGCCGTTTTGAGGACAAAATTTTATGATATTGATGAAAATATCACATAATTTATCACTTGGAAAGACACTGCAGAGGGAAGAAAGGAAAATATTCCTAGAATATAGGATTCCAAAAAGGACATCCTATTTACTGATTGGGACATACATCTCAAGTCGAAAGAGCAATATTCAGAGAAAGAGATGTGGCTAACAACATTGTTGAAACTGTCAGCAATAATATGTTTGGTGCCAACCCGGTTCATGAATTTCCACCTGGTTCCCTTCACAATGTCAAAGCTTTGATGAAACAGTGGCAGGAAAGGTCAAAGGAAAAAGAAGAAATCATCAAGAAGCTTGCGAAACTAGTCTGGGAAAAATACTAGTAGTATCTTGTGAAGCCACATAGTCAAATGGTTGATGTTGTGATGCCTCACTGACACGTCCTCACACACGCTTCCTGCACTTTCAGATGAAGTGTACACTGGAAAATTGTGCATTATGCTAGCTCATACCCCTGAAGTGAAACCCATGATGGATTTTTACGAGTTCAAGCATCAAATTGGAAAAGAGACAATGTGACACTCCTTAGCTTGTCATCAAACCAATTCTATTTATGTACAATTTTCTCTTATTTTAAGGAGAGTTTTTAAAACCTCCTCAACACTTTGTGTATTTTCTATTTTTATATTCCAAGTAATTACTATATAAACCATTTCATGTCTACAAAGAAAGGGTCTTGAAATTTTGTAAGGAAGGCTTTGAGAAGTTTCACTTTTGTACTTTTTGAACTCATATTAATAAAAATATTGGACCAAGACTATTTCTTCCATGAGAAGAGTTAAGATATACATGGTACTTTTATCTCTATATGTTTTTTCTATTTTTATGTGATTGATAGTCATACTTCTTTTAGATTGTTTTGTTATACATATTTTTTTAATACAATTTAGCATTAATTCATTATTGAACATGCAAAGATTGCCATATTTCAATATATGTACAAGACATGCAACTATTGAATGTGATACAATTTAATCAATTAATTTTATTAACTAGTTAATCAAATTAGTTAAATTTAATTGTTTATCATTTCTATTAGTGTTTGATAATATTCATTCTCACACACTATAAACAATTTTTCTAGATTGCATACAAGGAAACAAAATTAATCCTAGAATATAATTAGGTATGTATATAATTTTTAAGCTCGTTATTGTTAGAAAATTATATATGACATAGTAATGGAACACATAAAGTATGTGGAAACATAAACACAAAAAACATATAAAACAAGAGAGACACAAATATACGTGGTTCACCCAATTTGGGCTACATCCACACCAAACAACCAGTTTGTCATTTATATTATCTAGCAAAATTAATAGACACAACCTACAACAGATCCGCTCTAATATCCTCTGTTCTCTCTCATAGTCCCCCTTTCTGTTTCTCGCTCATATTACTCATACAATACATAGCTGCAATACAATACCCTCATAAAATAGAGGGGTTGCATTCTAGGGAATAACTTCTATCGTCTGATCATTCGCCTAATGAATGCTCTAGATTGATTAGAAATTGCAATATTTTACAAGGAAATTTTACATTTTTTTGTAGCTTCAGGGGCGCTACCCTTGAAACCCCTCACCAGGGGGGGGCTCCAAAAAGTTGCAGTCGCCCCCCCATTGGACCCCCCAGGCAACGTTTAAATGACGGGTGGCGTTGCCACCCCATTAAGAACAGGGTTCCAACATGGTGATACATCTATGTGAATCAGGCTCCACATCCAACAATATCCCACTTGGAGACTGATTGTAGTGACTCCACTGCTGCTTCATTTGTTGGAAAATTACTCCACTTTCGACCTGGCTGTTTCTCATCTTCATCATCATACTTGAATACCAATTGAAACTGAGAATAATCTCAATATCTCCCTAGTTACAACTTTTGTTAGCACATCTGCAGGATTTTGGCTAGTGTTTATCTTTTCTAGCATCAACTGTCCATATTCCAACACTGACCGTATGAAATGGTACTTGAGCTGTATGTTTTTTGTCTTGGAATTAAATGTTGAGTTCTTTGCAATATGAATGAAACTTTGGCTATCACTATATAACATGCCCATATCATGCTTCTTACCCAATTCATCCATAAACCTTTGTACATAACTAAATCATTTCTTTACTAGCCTCTATAGCAACAACATACTCTGCTTCCATTGTTGAAAGTGCAACAACACTTTGGATTCATCCCTTACTTCGGTTATCCAATCTGGTAATTGGTAATTTATAGTGGAAGTACTGATAACCTTGTTTCTACAAAAATGGTGGACAAATTGAAGTTAGAGAAAATAGTACACCCTACTCCTTATACAGTATCATGGCTCCAAAAAGGCCATCAAATTATGGTAACTGAACAATGTAAGGTTGAAATCCAGGTTGGTACTTACAAGGATGTTATTTTATGCGATGTAATGACGATGGATGTATGTCACATATTGTTGGGAAGACCTTGGCAGTTTGATCGAAAAGTTGTACATGATGGCAGAAGAAACACTTATTATCTCGAGAAATATGGAAACAAGCATACATTGCTACCATTGAAAGCTGAAGTTGACGAAGAAGCACCTGGAAACAACATTATGTTGATGACTGGTAAAGCCTTATTGCAAGAAATCGAGCAAGGCGAGGAGATGCATTTTGTTATTGTAGGGAGACCCAAGGTAATTTTAACTTCTACAAATTTAGAAGATTTACCTGAAGATATTCGAAATCTGTTGAATGATTTTGCTAATATTATTGTGGATGAGTTTCCAAATGCGTTACTGCCAGTCAGGAGTATTAGGCACCACATTGATCTAATCCCTAGAGCATTTTTTCCAAATAAAACAACATACAGGTTAACACCATAGGAAAATGCCAAAGTTGGAAGACAAGTACAAGAGTTAATGGATAAAGGATTAATCAGAGAAAGCCTCAGTCCATGTGTTGTACCAACAGTACTCAATCCAAAAAAAAGGGTTGAATGGTGCATGTGCACAGATTCTAGAACCATAAATAAAATCACCATCAGGTATCATTTTCCTTTACCATGAATGGATGATTTAATGGATTGCTTGAGTGGGTTGAAATATTTTTCTAAGGTAGATTTGAAGAGTGGTTATCATCAGATAAGAATTAGAGAAGGGGATGAGTGGAAAAAGACATTCAAAACAAACATTGGTTTGTATGAATGGTTAGTAATGCCTTTTGGACTTACTAATGCACCCAGTACATTCATGAGACTAATGAATGAGGTTTTGATGGAATATGCAGGCAAGTTTGTAATTGTTTATCTTGATGATATTCTAATTTTCAGTCGAAGTAAAGAAGAGCATCTGGAACACCATAAGTTAGTTCTAAAAGCTTTGCAGAAAGAAAAACTGCTAATAAATTTGAAGAAATGAAGTTTTATGAAGGAAGACCTAATTTATTTTGGATTTGTAGTCTCTAAATAAGGTTTGAAAATGGATCTGGAAAAAATCCAAGCAATTGTGAATTGGTCAACTCCTAAAAAAAATATTTTAGGTAAGAAGCTTTCATGGTCTTGCAAGTTTGTATAGAAAATTTATCAGAAGCTTTAGTCAGATTTGTGCACCCATTATTGAAACAATCGGGGACACTAATCAGCCATTTAAGTGGACAAAAGCAGCAGATCGAAACTTTAAATTTCCGAAGAAAAAAATTACCGAAAAACCAGTTTTAGCTTTACCAAATTTTGAAAAAGTTTTCCAAGTTGAAACTGATGCTAGTGGAATTGCGATAGGAGCAGTTTTAAGTCAAGAGTAGAAACCAATAGCATACTTCAGCGAAAAAAATGAATGAAGAAAAGTAGAAATATTCTTCTTATGACAAAAAGTTTTATGCTGTTGTACAGGCTTTAAAAAAATGGCAACATTATTTGTTGCCAAAAGATTTAGTGTTATATTCTGATAATCATGCATTACAATTTATAAATAACCAACCAAAATTGAATCATAAATATGCCAAATGGGTAGAATATTTGTAGAGTTTTACTTTTGTAATCAAGCATACGAGTGGTAAATTGAACAAAGTTGTTGATGCTTTGAGCAGAGTGAATTTAATTATGCAGGAATTACAAGTTGGTGTGGTAGGATTTGAATAAATGGTTGACACATATAAAGATGATGCATAGTTTAAATAAATTTATGTCGCTGTAAAAAATCCAACAATTCATAATATAAGCCAGTGGTTGGATTATTTTATCCAATGAGGTTTGCTATTCAAAAGTAATAAATTATGCATTCCCAAATGTTCTATGGGGGAAAACATAATTAAGGAGAAACATAGTGGAGGCCTATCCGAACATTTTGGACAAGACAAGACCTTTACTCAGGTAAATAATTTTTATTACTAGCCAAAGATGCAAACTGATATTAAATGATTCGTGGGAAAATGCAAGATTTGTCAGCATGCTAAGGAGAAAAGTCAGAATACAAGATTGTATCGGCCATTACCAATACCCGACTGACCATGGGATGTAGTTAATATGGACTTTGTTTTGGGTTTGCCAAAAACTCAAAGAGGAAATGACTCCATTTATGTTGTGGTGGATAGATTTTCTAAAATGGCTCATTTTATTGCATGCAAGAAAACAATTGATGCAACACATGTTGCTAATCTGTTTTTTTAGAAGTCGTAAGATTACATGGTTTTCCTGTAAGTATTGTGTTTGACAGGGATACCAAGTTTGTGGGAAATTTATGGAGAACTTTGTGGAAGAAACTAGGTACCAACCTTAGTTTCAGTTCACCATATCATCCTCAAATGGATGGACAGACCGAGGTAGTCAACAGAAGTTTGGGAAACATATTGAGAAGCTTGGTGTATAAAAATCCTAAGCAATGGGATTTATCCCTTGCTCAAGCTGAGTTTGCTTATAATGATACTCCAAATCGAAGTATTGGTATGAGTCCATTCGAGATTGTTTTTGGAATTTGTCTAAGAGGTGTGTATGAACTCAGAGATCTGAGAAAACAAGAGGTAAGGAGTGCAAAGGTGAAGAGTTTACAAAACAGATGTAGAAACTACAAGAATATGTCAAAAACAGATTACAGTTAAGCAGTAGCAGATACAAGCAGAGAGCTGATATGAGGAGGTGAGAAAAATAATTCCAATTGGGTGACTTAGTCATGGTATATCTAAGAAAAGAAATATTTCCTGTTAAAACTTATAACAAATTAAAAATGAAGAAGATAGGGCCATGTAAAATTGTATGGAAATTTTCTTCAAATGCATATGAAATTGAATTTCCAACAGGAATTGGAATATCGCCAATCTTTAATGTTGCAGATTTGTATCTATATCAAGAACTAGAAGAAGAACTCCAAGAGGACTCTACAGCAGAATCAAACCAAATAGTAAATTTGGAGGAGAAAATGCCAAAAATAGGAAAGAAGGAAGTCGAAGCCATTTTGGAGAAAAGAGTATCAAAGGAAACTAGAGGACAAACCTATTATCAGTATTTAGTCAAATGGAAAGGACAACTGGTGGAAGATTCCAGTTGGATGACTGCAGCAGAGCTACAGAAGTTTGGAGTAGATCCTGAACCGTTGAGGAATAAAATTTTTTTACCCTGGAAGTCTGATGCAGGAGCATCTGGACTTTGCCAGCAATGTTATTATATGTTCACATGTTGTGGCTAATTTGAGAGGAATAAACATTAGCATTAATATTTTATTATTTATTTATTTATGAGAGTATTTAGTTGTTTGTATTTTTTTAATTAATTAGGAATAAAATTAGAAATTGGTTTTTTTTCCCTGCGTGGAAATAGGGCCAAGTAAGGATAAGAACTTAGGAATAGGAAGGCATTGGTTTGTTGGAGTAGTTCGACAAGAAATATATTTTAAGAAGAACAGTTTCACATTAAAGTATAAATAATAGGGAAATAAGAGAGAAAAAAACAAGAGCGTAGACAGGGATAGTGACAGTGTGAAGAATGCCAAGAGCAAAGGGGCAACCAATGTAATATTCAGCCCATGCGAATTTGATACAGTCATTATTATGGTAGTTATGATATCATTCCATGTATTTTCTTGTTGTTCCATGTTTTTTTGTTTATTTGACTCTGTGATACATCATATATATATGCAGTAGATGAGTTCGTTAAATTGCAGGAACAGGTGTGCGATTGGAACCAACTCTGATTGGTAAAGTCGATCCCAGAAAACCTCAGATTGTGTAGATTTGAATTGGCAAGCGGATCGTATACCTTTGAACGTGAAGGAAAAATGTTGGGATTGGAGACAGTGTAGAGTGGAAAGAAAATTGTGCAAGCCATACGTGGATGCTGAATGCTGAGATTGGCGCAGCATGGAGTGACAATCGAATGGTGCAAGCCTGATCGTGAATGTTGAGAACTGAGTCCGCTTGAAATGGTAAATGGTAGTGTGAATGCATATTGCCGAAGCCAGTGTAACGTGAGAACAAATTAGTACAACGCAAGAAATTTGCCATAGGCTTGAACCTATAATGACTTCCAACCAGTATTAACATTGGATCCTCATGTGAGGAGTTCACTGGTTGTTATACGATTGGATGGGAGTGCTGTAAAATTCACACTATGTACTTTGTATTTTTTTATTATATAATGGTGGTTCACAATTCACAATTGTGATATCAAAAGAAAATAGATTGGAGTTTCATTTCCTTATAGAAAAAAATATAGAGTGTATAAACTCTATTCTTTTGCACAGGTCTCTGCTTTGTGCAGCACTCGATTTGTTCACTGCATCTAATTTTTAACGTGTTCCCTTACTCACTGCATCATTAATCCACTTTGGAACTGGTTGTTTCTCATATTCATCATCATACTTGAAGACCAAATGAAACTGAGCATAATCTCAGTTTCTTCCTAGTTACAAATTTTATTAGCATATCTGCAGGATTTTGGCTAGTGTATATGTTTTCTAGCTTCAACTGTCCATCTTCCAACACTAACCTATGAAATGGTACTTGAGTTGTATGTGTTTTTTTATGGAATGAAATGATGAGTTATTTGCAAGATGAATGTCACATTGTATATCACTATATAACATGCCCATATCATGCTTCTTACCCAATTCATCCATAAACCTTTGTAACCAAATCATTTCTTTACTAGCATCTGTAGCAACAACATACTCTGCTTCTGTTGTTGAAAGTGCAACAACACTTTGGATTTTTGAAACCCAACTGAAAATTGTGTGACCTACAGAAAATATATACCCTGTAGTGCACCTCCTGTTATATCTATCACCTACCATATCTGCATCAACATATCCATGTAGAGAAATTTTTGAACCACTAAAGCATAATTCTTGATTTGTGGTACCTCTCAAATTGTAATATCCCTTTTCTAGGAATTTCTCCAAAATGGTCCAAGGGGATGCTATATAAGGAAGCCAATGAAAAAATAAGCTGAAAGGGGACTTAGATCCCTTTTTTTCCCTTCATACATTATACTTCCAGAATATTAGCTCGAAGAAATAACCCTAGGTGGGCTATTCAGATATCTCACTCCTTGGTGTCTCAGACAATGCTCAAAGAGTGAGCTGCAACAACATTTGAACACAATCATGAAACTCTGCAAATATGAACATGTCCATAGAGGGCATATGGTGCAGCCAACATTATATTATTATCTCAGCAATAATACACAAGAAAATCATGAGGGACAAGCCACTCAAGCTATTGGAACCAATATCCAATGATCAAACTATGAAATAAATGAGTTACTTCTACTGCACAAAATGCCGGAAAGAAGTGACTGCGCAGTCTCTATGAGAGTAGCAGCTACTGAATACATACAAAATGATAATGAGGCTGAAGGATACAAAGAAATGCCCAATAATAGAAGAATGGGCTCCAATACAATATTTCTAGCCAATTTAGGAGAGATTGCTAGAAATGCTAGAGAATGTACAATGTGACAACTAACTTGTCACTGCAACTGAATCAAAATAGGAAATGAGGCTGTAGAAGATCTGATATGATGACGCCCTCCTCTGATAGTGAATCTAAGCAAAAGTCTGATCCCTTTACTTAGAAACAACTCCTCCTGATGAGCTCTAATGAACTCTCCAACACTGCCTACATAAAATAACGCAGTTCCAGCCCTAGACTGCACTGTCAGAGATGGTGAGTGGTTGGCCAGGTGCCAAAGATCTGAAAATAAGCCTAGGATTCTCCTCTGCTACTCCTCCAATGAATAGGCAAGCTCTCCACCGAAGAACAAGCCAAAGAATGACTCTATGAGTTCCTCTGTTGCTGCACCCAGCAACACAATGTTTTCTTCCCAACAAGAAAACGTTGCAGCTGCAGGAGGAAGATTGGCCAAATGTCAGAATGAGGAAATGGACCTCAAAACCCTCTCCTTCCTTGAGGATGAGGCAGGGATTCCCAACCAGGAACACCCTTGTGCTCAAGAACGCTACAACCCTGCTAAACAGCCCGGGGTATGCAAGTCTAAGCATACCATACGAAAATGATAAACCAAAAGCATGATGAAAATGGGCTTCCATCTCCTCCTTATAAATCAAATGAAATCCTCTCACCATGGGTCCCATCCACACTTGCCACCTAGCTCATGCAAGTGGAGCCTCATTTAAAACTGCGCTGCCTTGTCATGGAGATTCCTCCTCTTGGACAACACTATTGACTTAGTCAAATATGACTAAATCAAGGTGATCCCGATCATATTCTCACCCTTATGTGCTTAATTCACCTGCTTATTCACCCTCCTTTCACATAAGGAGTGTTATTTATCCATCTAAGGGGTTAAGGGGTCTCCTTACCCATTTTATTCAATAAAATGAAAATATGAAAACTATAATGTTCCTTTTTAGCTTGAGGCTAAAACTTGGGAACATTACACAAATATCTAAGAATCCATTTCACTACCATCCAATGTTCTTTTCCTGGATTTTTCCTGTACCTGCTTACAACTGCCAATGCATGTGAAATATTAGGCCTTGTGCAGACCATTGCATACATTAAGCTTCCAACTGCTGATGCATATGGAACTTTAAACATATAATCCATTTCTTCTTGGGTCTTGGGGCACATCTCCTTACTAAGCTTGAAATGGGTAGTCAAAGGTGTACTAACTGGTTTTTCTTTCTTCATATTAAATATTTTCAACAATTTTTGTATGTGCTCATTTTGAGACAATGTTCATTTTCAATTTTTCCCGTCTCTAGTTATTCTCATACCAAAGATTTGTTTTGCAGCTCCCAAATCCTTCATTGCAAATGAATTTTCCAATTTTCTTTTGAGAAAATTTATTTCCTGCATGTTAGACCCTGCAACAAGCATGTCATCTACATACAATAACAATATAATATAATTGCCATCATTTTTCTTTTTTAGATAAACACAATGATCAAAGTGACATATAGTATAACCTTGTTTGGATATAAACCTGTCAAATTTTAGATACCACTACCTTGGAGCGTGTTTTAAGCCATACAAGTTCTTCTTTAACCTGCACACTAATTTTTCTTTTCCTTTGACCTCATATGCTTGTGGTTGATGCATATATATTGTAACAGGACAAATGAACTCCTCATCAGCTCAAAGGAGAAGGAAACATGGAAGGAATAAAATGACCTAGATAGAGATCCATTTTGCCAAGGTAACACACCTTAGAGACAACTAAGTCAAGTTATAACACATCCCATCCATTCAAAGGGAGTGTTAGTGCCTAGGTTAATGCCCCATATTTCCTAAGGGGCAACGTTACCTGTGTTTTCATTAAGAAAAGGGACAAATACCGCAGAAACTGACTGACATTTCCTGCTTTTTCTCAAAAGGATTCAGTCCAAAAGTAGCAACCTGCGGTGCAGGCCTCTTATTGGACGTTGCTAAACACAACTGAGCATCTATAGAGGGAAAAATTAAGGAAAGGCAAGGAAACATCATGATTTTTCCCCATTCAAACTGATTGAGAAGATTGGAAAGGTCTATCCTCCCCAATTCCTATAAATTGGAGGCTTGGGCTCTTGGTCAAGGGTCAAAGGTTTGATCGTGTGAAAAGCAAAGATTTATTTTTTATTGTGAGGCTTAAGTATTGGAAAGGTTCATTAATAATTCTTAGCCCAAGTATCATTACACTCGGAGATAGAGGAGAGAGATAGAGGAGTGGGAAGAGTGAGGAAGGCTTGGTTCAACCAACAATTGTAATCTTCCTTCCTATATATTAATAGAACTGTATCTGTTTTTTCCATTTGATGTTTCAGTGTCACATTTATGGTTTATTTGTCTATGAAGCATGATAGAAATGGCTCATATTTGCATAGTTTAATGTTGATTATATACTTGTTTAATTTCTAGTAAGTGATACAACTGTGAAGATTACACGTGTGCTTTGTATGTTTGCAGGATCTAGACATGGGGCCAGTGAGGAAGGACTTCAGCCACGCTGCTTCGCACTCTCCAATGGATCTATAGTCCACAAAGACGTAGTCCTTCAATATCTCACTTCGTCGATTATGCATTAGTATAAACATGTGTGCAATATATTTGTAACTATACAGCTAATCTGACTATCTTCCTCGGGCACCAGGAAACCTTGATAGGGATATACATCAACTACCACCCATGCATTTTACCCCTAAGAATAGATCTCTTCCTCCAAATCTCCATGGAGAAATGTTGTCTTTACATCTAGTTTTTCAAGATGCAAACCTTCTGCTGCTACAAGACTTAAAGTAGTTCTGATTGAAGTCATCTTAACAACAGGAGAAAATATTTCATAAAAAATAATACCTTTCTTCTGTGCAAAACCCTTCACCACAAGTCTAGATTTTTACCTTTGTTTTCCTCCATCTTCCTCCTTTAGCCTCTAAACCCATTTATTATGCAATTTTATTTTACCTGCAGGCATCCTGACTAAGTCTCGAGTCTGGTTATGTATTAAGGAGCCCATCTCTTCTTTCATGGCTAGCTCCCACTTCTTCCTGGTTTTGACCTACATTTCTTCTTCCCAACATTCGGGTTCACTAGAATCAATCAACAATAAATAATATAATGAAGGACAATATCGTTCAGGGGGTCCAATTATTCTAGTAGATATTCTTCCACCACTTTGAAGTGTTTGAGGTGCTTGTTGTTGTTGTGGTGGTTGTTGTTGTTGTGGCTGTCGAATATTATTATTTTCAAGCACCTTTATTTTTTCTGTGATCTCATCAAGAACTATGTATTCTTTGTTTTCTTTTTCTTATTCATTTTCCTGCAATTGATTCTTATACAAGATCTTTTCATTGAATATTACATCTCTGCTCCTAATGATTTTGTGGTTTTCATAATCATATCAGAAATAACCATAATCATTAACACCATATCTAATAAAGGTACATTTATTTGACTTTGCCTCGAGCTTTGTTCTATGATATTTATTAATATGGACAAAGGCCTCACAATAAAAAGGCTTTAAAAAGGAGTAGTTTTCCTTTTTACCTATCCATGCCTCCTCTGGAATAACACCATCCAAGGAACTTGAAGGCTCTCTGTTTTCTAGATAAACAACAGTATCTACAGCTTCTACCCAAAATTTTAAAGGCAATCCTGTATGCAATCTCATGCACCTTTCACGCTCCATGATTGTTTTGTTCATCCTTTCTGACACACCATTTTCTTATGGTGCTCTTGGAACCGTCTTATCTCTACGAATTACATGCTCTGAATAGTACCTATCAATCTCTTTGCTGCAATATTTACCTCCATTGTCTGATCTCAGACACTTAAACTTCTTTCATGTCTCAATCTCAACCAAACCTTTCCATTTCTTCAAAGTATCAAATACATCAGATTTATTCTTAATACAATATATCCAAGTTTTTCTAGTTGCATCATCAATAAAAGTAACATAATAATGAGAGCCCCGAGAGATGATATCTGAGTAGGTCCCCATATGTTTGTATGCACATGCTCTAATTTTTCTCTCTTTTTTTTTTTCAAACTCTAGGAAATCTAACTCTCTTCTCTTTTCCATAAATACAATTCTCACATAGATCCAAATCAATATTCTTCAAACCTAGCAAAAAATTTATTGAATGAAGAATCTTCATCCCCTTCTCACTCATGTGTCTGACCCTATGATGTCATAATGTTGCATCTCCTCCTTTGGAAGTTAAAGCATTAACAGAGTTAGAAATACCATTGCATAAATACAATGTACCAACCTTTTCGCCTTTTGGTATTACCAAGGCTCCTTTAGTGACCTTCCAAGTTTTATCTATGAATTGTCACACAACCTTCACCACCTAAATGCCCTGTTGAAATTATATTTTTCTTCAGATCTGGAACATGCCTTACCTACCTTAATAATGATTGGTTTCCATTCTATTTTTTACAAGAACTTTATCCATTCCAATTATTTTACAGGGTTTATCATCACCTAGATGAACTTGTCCAAAATCTCCTTGAACATAGTCATGAAAATATTTCTTATCAAATGTGGCATGGAATGAGGCCCCTGAATCTACAACCTAGTAATCAATAAAATTTTCTAAAGAAAGAATCAAACAATATTGTAACACATCACCTATCACATTTGCTTCATGATTTTTTTCTTGTTGTGTGTCTCCTTGTTTTCCCTTCCAAGATTTATAGTCCTTCTTTAAGTGTCCTTTCTTTCTGAATTTCCAGCACACTATCCCCTATTTGGACTTCTTCCTTTCCTTGATTTACTGTGATATCCTGAGCTCTTTCCTCTTTCCATTTTTTCCCCCTAGTCTCTGCACTCCAAGCATTACTTGATATCTCACTAGAGCTTTTCCGTCACATTTCCTCACTAAGGATTGCACTGACAATATCATCAAACTTTAAAGTACTAGATCTAGAGAAAGTGTTACTAATGGCCATAACTAAACCATTCGAACTTTCTGGCAATGAGCATAGAAATAACAAAGCCCTAATTTCATAATCAAATTTTACCCCTGCAGAACTTAACTGACTGGTAACCGTATTAAAATCATTTAAATGGTTAGCAACAAGTCCACCTTCCAACATCTTCATATTAAATAAACATTTCATAAGAAATACCTTATTTTAGGCTGAGGGTTTTTCATATAGTTTCTCCAATGCCTTAATTAAACCCTATGTTGTTTCCTTCGAAATATTGAAGGCTATCAATGTCGCAAGGCACAACTGTATTGTTCGAAGTGCCTTTCTATCGAGAATCTCCCATTCTACATATGTCACACTCATTGGATTTTTTTTTTCCGCTCAATGGTAGGTACAGATCTTTCCTGATACAGATAATCTTCCATCTTCATCTTCCACAACGAGTAGTTTTGGCCATTAAATTTCTCGACCCTAAACTTACCTTCTTCCACCATTGCTCCCATTCGAACCAGGAACCCTTCTTTCCTACGAATTTATCAATCAAATAGACCTTCGGCTATGATACCATTTGTTAGAAAATTATATAGGACAAAGAAATGGAAATAATAAAATATGCAGAAACACAAACAAAGAAAACATATAAAATAAGAGAGACACAGATATACATGGTTCACCTAATTTGGGCTATGTCCACCCCGAACAACCAATCCTTCCTTTATATTATCCAACAAAATGAAGAGACACAACCTACAAAAAATCCACTGTAATACCCTCTATTCTCTCTCATAGTCCCCCTTTCTATTTCTCGCTCATATTACTCATACAATACACAACCACAATACAATACCCTCATAAAACAGAGGAGTTTCCTTCTAGGGAAAAAAACCCTAAATTAAACATAACTTCTACCGTCAGATCATCCGCCTAATGAACGACCCATATTGACTAGAAATTAGCCCCCCCTGGACCCCCCCAGGTAACATTTAAATGACAAGTGGCGTTGCCGCCCCATTAAGAACAGGGGTCCAACACGATGATACATCTATGTAAAGAAGATAATCAGGCTCCACACCCAACAATTATGTTATGAAACCAGCTCCAAAAATAGAAGAAAAGAGAGATCAACGCCTTAGAAATAGCCACTTTGAGGGGGCAACCTTCAATATATTACATAAATGAATAATTCTTGGATGACACAAATGACAAAACCTCCTTTCTATATATAGGATTCCATGGGGCCACAATGTAATCCTAGCCGACCTAACAATAATATTGTAAGGGCACAATAATAACAATATGGGGGTTACAGGGGTACAATAATAACAATAAGGGGGTTACACTAACAACAATAAGGGAATATACTAGTAATATAAGGACCTAACATGCTCCTCTCCTTCAAAAAAGTGTTGTCCTCAACGCTTGAGTAGCTCCGGGTGATTTTGTATAAAATTCTCATCCTCCCATGTAGAATCTTCAGTGGGTAAGTTCTTCCATTTGATGAGATACTCTGAAATTGATCGATTTCGTAGCTGTCAAGTCCTTGTTTCCATGACTGCTTCAGGTTCCAATATGGCTTTTCCTTCCTCATCAAGTTATAGAAATATTGTTTGAACTAGAAGTTTGTCCCCTATAAACTTTTTTAAACATGAAACATGGAAAACTGGATGCACTCGCGAAGAAGCAGGAAGCTCCAATTTGTATGCCATAGTACCAATCTTTTGCAACACCTTGTAAGGACCATAGTACTTTGACGATAATTTATTATCCTTTTTAGCTTGATTTAGGGACATTTGTTTGTATGGTTGTAGCTGTAAAAATACCCAGTCTCCCACATCAAAAATTATATCACTATGATGTTGATCTCCCTGTTGTTTCATTCAATTTTGTGCCAAATTTAGGTTATCCTTTAAGAGTTGGAGAACTTCTTGCATATCATGTGATCTCACCGTTGGTTCAGAATTTTCCTTAAAGAAGATGATGGATGTGGATGATATTCACAAAGTGCTACAATGTAACATGCCATATATATATATATATACCCCCATTCACAGTAACTACTTGTTACACTTGATCATCAATTAGGCTGCTTGCTTGATACAAAACAACGATGATATCCTTCCAAACATTTATTTACTATCTCTGTTTGACCATCAGATTGAGGATGATAAGATGAGCTATGAGCTAATTGAGTACCCAAACAAGAAAATAACTCCGTCCAAAATTTCCCGTAAAAATGGGATCTCTGTCGCTCACAATAACCCTTGGGCTTCCATGTAGCTTTTGAATTCTATCCACAAATGTAGTAGCAACTGTACTTGCTTTAAATGGATGAGATAATGCACAAAAGTGTGCATACTTGGTAAGTCTATCAACTACCACCATGATGACATTCTTTCCTTCGGACTTAGGTAAACCTGTGATAAAATCCATTGAAATCTCCTCCCAACGTTGACTTGGAATGGATAAAGGTTGTAGAAGTCCCCGGGTCTTAATTGTCTCCACTTTATTCTGCTGGAAAACCAAACATTTCGCCACAAAATTTTGAATATCAGATTTAAGGCCATCCCAAAAAATTCTTTCTTCACCCTGTGGTAAGTTTTTAAAAATCCCGAGTGTCCTCCTAAAGGAGAAGTGTGCAATTCCAAAAGAATCTTTTGTTTTAGTTGGGAATTCTTGAAAATATATAAGCGATCTGTGTACCATAAGGAATCATTTTTCCAACTAAATGCATTAGATGTACTAGGATCTTGCTGCAACTTTTGAATGAGAGTCCACACTTCTTCGCCCTTCTTCCATTCATCACTTACTTCAGTAATCCAATCTGGTTGGATAATAGAAATGGCACAAAGCAATGCTTCCACCTCTTCATCTTTTCTTGACAGTGCCTTTGCAACAACATTTAGCTTCCCTATGTTGTAGATGATTTCAAAGTCATAACCCAACATCTTTGTGACCCATTTTTGCTACTCTTCTGAAGATAGTGTTTGTTCCAAAAGTGTTTAAGACTTACCATGATCTTCACTTACCTGAAGTGTCTTCTTCATCATTAAAAGGACCTATTTATTTAGTGCATGTAGTATTGCCAACATTTACTTCTCATAAATAGCCTTTTGTAAATACTTTCCTTTGATTGAACAACTTTCAAAAGCAATGGGTCTTCCTTCTTGCATTAAAATAGCACCAATTCCATTTCCCGAGGCATCACATTCCACAATAAAGGTTTTTGTGAAGTTTGGTGTAGCTAAGACTAGTGCTAGGCACATTACCTCTTTAAGATGTTCAAAGGCCTTAGTTGCTTCAGGAGTCCATGAAAATACATCTTTATTCAATAATGTTGTTAGAGGTGCTGCTATTCTCCCATAATTCTTAATAAACCTGTGATAATACCTTGTTAACTCGAGAAATCCGCACAACTGCTTTATGGTTGTGGGGACTTTCCATTCCTTAATGGATTTAATTTTGTTAGGGTCTACCTTAACACCCTCACGAGATACAATATGACCCAGATATTCCACCTCTTGTACTCCAAAGAAACATTTGGATGTTTTTTCATATAATTATTTCTCTCTCTGGCCAGCTTGAGCACTCGCCGAACATGTTGAACATGATCCTTCCAAGACCTATTGTAGATTGGTATATCATCAAAAATACTAACACAAATTTTCTAAGGAATGGTTTGAAAATGGAATTCATCAACCCTTGAAATGTGGAAGGTGCATTGGTAAGGACAAAAGACATGACCAAAAATTCAGAATGAAACTCATGAGTTCGAAATGTTCTTTTCGAAATATCTTCAGTCTTAATTCTAATTTGATGATATCCTGAATGAAGATCCAACTTGGTAAAACAAAGTTCTCCATGTAATTCATCCAATAATTCATCAATCACAAGAATGGGAAATTTATCTTTAATGGTGAGCTTATTGAGCTCCCTATAATCCGGACACATTCGCCATGATCCATCCTTCTTGTGTACCAATACTACCGGAGTAGAGAAAGAACTTTGACTAGGTTGAATTATACCCGCCTCTAACATTTCTGCAATCATACGTTCAATTTCACTCTTTTGGACGTAAGGATATCTATAAGGCCTGATGTTTGGAGGAACACTTCCTGGAATCAAATTAATAGCATGATCATGATCATGAATAGGTGGGAGCCCTTTGGGAGTTTCAAACACCTTGGAATGATTGTCCAAGACTTTTTGGAGATCTGTAGAAATAGATGATTTTGATGTTGGAACTTCTAGTGAGCATAATTGTGCAATTACACCTCGTTGTTCTTTCTTTAGAAGCTTTGTCATGAAATTAGAGCTTATTATCTTTCTTGGCTTCCCTGCAATACCCCGTAATTCGAATTCCTTTCCTTCTGAAAAAAAATTTCTTGAAAATTAAAAGCCACTCTTCCCCAAAGATTGTAACCATTGTACCCTAGTACAACATCAAAGACCTCCCATTGGGATGGAAAAAGAATTGACCTATTCAATACATATTCCTCCATGGTTAGCTTGATATTATGGCATTTTCCATAGAAATTTATAGTTCCTCCATTTGCAACCATCACTTGACATTCTGGTGTCGGGTATAGGAAACAATTCAATTCCTTGGCTACCTTACAATGAATAAAATTATGGGTACTACCTAGATCAATCAACACTATTACCTTTCTCTTCTCGATATGTACTTCTATATTGAGAGTTTGAGGAGTGATAATTCCTGCCAATGCATTACACAATATGGTCAGACTCATTTCTTCCTCTTCTAGGGTTGGTTCCTGGTGTATATCCTCTTCTTGCTCATTTTCTTCTTCCTCTTCACAATCTATGTAAAATAATTTCTTCTTAGCACACTTATGACCTTTAGTGTATTTTCTATCACAACTGTAGCAAAGCCCTTTTGCTCTTTTTTCTTCCAATTGTTGTGGTGTCAACCTTGTAGGTTGTGGAAGTCTAGGAGTAGCAACACTTCCATATTTATAGATGTGAGTGGTAGGCTTCCTCGTTGCCATAATTTTACATTCAATTTTTCTTTCCAACCTGAATGCCTTCTCTAATGAATCTGGTTCCCAAACGTGAACTTCATGTTGGATGTTATCCTTTAAAGTCCCTATGAAGACATCAATCCTATGTTCCTATGGAATATCAGTTACCCTTATATTCAATTTTTGGAAGTCCTTAATGTGCTCCACCACTTAACCCTTTTTTTTGAGATTTATCAATTGGCTAAAGAAGGTGTTTCTCTTTGTATCCTCATAATGTGCTATCATTTCCTCCTTAAAAATTGACCAACTGAAAAAAAAATTACTGGATCAAATCCGTCGATACCATACAAATGTGTTTTGTTCTAAATATAAAGTTGCAATGTGTACCTTTTTTGTGTTCTGCACATTATTGAGATCAAAATATTACTCCATATTTAGTATCCATGTTACGGGATCCTTGCCATCAAAATTCTTCATATCCATCTTTGGAATATGGTGGTTCTTTAATCCAACATTAGAGTTTATGAAAGCACGATTAACATTTATTTTGTTCTCATAATGAGTTTCTTCTACTATCTTTTCGCCATTAGGAATCATTTCTTGTATCAACTTTGACAAACCTTCCTTCAAACCTTCCATGTCTTCCTTAAACCTTCCATTTTTTTCTTCCATAACATCCATTTTTTCTTCCATACCATTCTTCAAGCCATCCATCGTAGCTTCCATGCCTTTATTCAAACCATTTATCTTAGCTTCCACGCTTTTCTTCAAAACATCCATTTCATTTTTGGTTTCTCTTTGCGAGAGTGAATTTTGGTGCACTTGCTCTTGTAATTTTGAAAGATCATGTTGCAATTCTGCATCTTCATGAGTCATAGTAGAGTAATATAAGGGCTTAATCGATGTTGAATTCTTTTTAGGAGGAATTTTAGAACCCAATACTGATATCTATGCTCAATAGGCCTTTGGAATCACTTAAAACTGAATTTTCAAATAAGGCTTATGCAATTTGAAAAAACAATACACACCTTTTTCTTGATTTTGAGGAGCTCGATACTAAAAATAAATTATCTCTGTGATTTCGGATCTTCAATATTTGAAATTTGGCCCTGAAGTAGCCCTATGAATCTTCTTTCGAATTCCACAGGTCTAACCTGATTTGGATTCTTGAAGACAACGTTATGCCCAATATCCTACAATGACCTAATTATGGACTGGTTCAATAGCGTGAACTTGTAGGACTTACCACATGTCAATATTTCCTCTTTTGGCTCTGAAATTGATATAAAAGAAACTATAGTCCATGTAATTGCATTCACTTTTTACAGAATTCCAATCCAACGCTCAAAGCGAGAGTTATGACTATTTTCCCACGGTCACCTATTTGAGATGAAATTCGGGAGCCTGAAAAATCCCTAACTTCCACAGACCATATCTCCAAAAATATTGTAAATCTAGCTCTAAAAGTTTTCCATAGCGTTCCTCAAGATTGTGGCTTCACTCTGTGAAAATTTCAGATTCTGAACCCTCATAGAAAAAACGTTATAGCGAAAATACCACGATGACCTATTTAGGTTAAATTCAGGAGCCTGCAAAAATCCCTAATTTTCACACATCATATCTCCAACAATATTGCAAACCAAGATCTGAAATTTTGCCACGATGTTCCTTAGGATTTTGGCTTTGCTCTATAAAAATTTAAGCTTTGGAACCTTCGTAGAAAAAACGTTATAGCAAAAATTCCACGATGACCTGTTTGGAGCAGCGAAACACTAGAATCCAAAGCTCTAATACCAAATGTTATGAAACCAGCTCCAAAAATAGAAGAAAAGAGAGATCAACGACTTAGAAATAGCCACTTCGAGGGGGAAACCTCCAATACATTACATAAATTAACAATTCTTGGATGATACAAATGACAAAACCTCCTTTCTATATATAGGAGTCCATGGGGCCACAATGTAATCCTAGTAGGGCCACAATGTAATCCTAGCCGGCCTAACAATAATAATGTAAGGGTACAATAATAACATTCTAGGGGTTACAGGAGTACAAAAATAACAATAAAGGGGTTACACTAACAACAATAAGGGAATATACTAGTAATATAAGGACCTAACAAATTAACACTCCATTTTATCAAGTTACATTCAGTTATAAATACCTCACATCCACTCAATTACATTTATTTGGAAATGAGTCCCATCATCCCCAGTCGGAGCCACTATTCCAAACATAAAAGGGATGTTTTTCAAGTTCCCGACAAGGTGGTTATCCCCGATGTTATGCAGCAATTTTCAAGGCATAAACACATACCAATCCCCAATTCTATGCAAATACTCCATAGTAGGTTGTGACATTCTTAGGTGTATTGTGTTGAAGTGGCATGATGGATGGGGATAATAACAAAATGACAAATATAATATAAATGGTAAAATTATTCCCCCCATAGTTTCCTATGATAGATTTGGATAGGAAATGGGTCAGCAAGCGTCTAGTTCCAGTCCATTGCTGGAAATGAGGAAGAGAAATAAATGGCATCTGTGACATAAGAAGGCATATGAGAAGGGGGGTTAGGATTAAGAGACCTTTCTTTTCAAAATTTCACAACCTTTAAGGAAATGTTATTATATAAGATCTTTGCCCAATTAAAAACAAAACCTTAAACAACTCCATAAATAACAGAAACCCAATCAAACGGAAAATGTGAAATGTTTTTCTCGGCATAAATTCTACACAACATTGAGGCCACACAATAGAAAGGAGAACATAAAGAACCAATGGGGTATTCACAACAAGACTCTTATTTATTTTTATTAGGGTCTCTTCTCCAATTTTTAATTATGTCAAGAAGGGTTTATTTAAACTCTTTTCATTCTTCTTGAATAAAATGTTTCACGAAATCTACATCAAATATATATTTGGGTCTGGGTAGTTTATAAATACCTTGAATATTAGAAGGTTGAAAGGAACTGATTATTGTACCTTTTGGGGTGATAATTTTCTACTTGAGAGAGTCGATATGATCAACTTCCCACCGTATCATATCAATGTAAGGAAAAATTCTTGGTCTAGCACCCACTTTATGCAACCTTGATCTTCATACATCCACAATTATGAGTTATTGACTTCTTGTGCCACCCTAATCTTTTGGCGCAATTGTAGCACCTATTTCTTCTAGCGTGACATCTACTAAATATTCTTCAAAGTTTTTTTAAATGGCATCCCAAGAATACATGCCGACATCATATGCTATAAAAGTGTAAGATATTAGAAATATCTTTCAAATATTGTCATATATAAGTTCCATGAATAATCTAGTAGGATTTTGGACAGGTCGTTTCTTCTTATACTTTCCCATATCTGCAAGCTTGAAGGAGTTCATAGGGTGAAGTCACTATAAAATGCAGAAGGAAATAATGAGAAAATGAAAACACAATTCAATAATGAAATTTCAAAAAAAAAATGAAATAATGCATGTGACCATCACTTTGATAACTAAATCTGTGCAGACTAAATGAACTTTAAAATTACAAGGCATAAATTTAAATTCAAAGACACACCTTTCAATGATATCCAAGTGGAGAATGAATCACATGGGATAGACAAGTGTCATACATGGATTGGAGGGTAGGTTGATGTGTTATGTTATCACTAAATTTTTACTTATGGGCTGCTTCACCAATCAACCCAGAGTAACTATTTTAAACCTACTTATAGCTGAAAAATTATCCTTTTCAGCCTAAGAGGGCTTTCTCAAAGATATAGAATGATATTTTCTAAATGAAGTTCAACATATGGCTAACTATGAAATAATTTTTTAAGTGTGTTTTTATGCAGGTGAGAGATGTGGAGAAATCACTACCATTGGGCATATGGAGTCAGTGAAAATAACTCAATGACATATGAACTCCTCTTATGGAAGTTTAGGCATATATGTGTTATAATGAAAATATAACAATCACAATAGTCTAAGTGTTTGAAGGAAGTTAGAGCATGTCATACATGAATTCTAAGTAATCAAACATCAAAATGCTAAAGATAAAATTGCAGAATATATAAGAAAAATACTCATGAGAACATCAATAAATCTCAGGTGAAGAAAAGCTAATTTCCATTGTATATTACTTATGAGAATTTTTTACAATAGTAGCTCTGTAGTCAACATCAAACAACCCTATATTCTTCAATAATCTGCCTATTAATAGCTTAGACATATTTACATGAGGTCTGCCAACAAGGCTAAACCTTCGAGTCTTTCTGATGACACCTAATCTAACCATTAGCATATTACAAGTTGATACAACTAGCAACTGCTAATTTTAGGACTTATAAACCTAATAGGACTCTAGAACATATTTATTACATCAAAAAAATTTAAAACTACATATTTACATCGAGAAGGTCATGTTCTTGGGTGGCACTGACCATGACCAGAACATAATTTCTCCCACCAAGTCAGGAAATCTGTCTTCCTACTTCTTAGGATATGGTGTCATAATGATTGATGAATCCTCCATGATGAGTCGACACTCTGAAAGGCTTTGTCAAAGAGTATCAAATCATTCACCTGATGAACTATGAACCTTCCACATGGTTGACTTGTCTCAAAAACACCATCAAAACTTGAAAAATATTCAAAAAACTCCTTCCCTGCAGAAACAGGGGACTTTAGGTAAGTCTGTAGCGAGAGTTTGTAGCAACTTTGACTTAGACCATTTTTGCAACTCATCTACTCCCTTTTCTAATCTGAAGTTGTTTAATGAGTCCAAATAACTAAATACAAACTTTTACCTATCTCCATCATGAAAATACCTGCGATTTATAGCAAAAAACATCCTACAGCGAGTTCGTAGAGATTTATGGGCTTCAAGCCTCAAACATGCTACGAACTTGCCTAATTGGCAGAAGACTTGAAATTCTTCTTTCCTTCTTTAAAATTTTCTTATGGCTCTGCAAGTGATGAAATAAAATGAAGCAAAAAATATCATTTTATCTCCATTTCAAACCTTAGAGGCTTCACCTTTTGCAGCAGAGACTTCAGTTTCAAGAGGTTCATTTATGACTGTTATTTTTAAACCTTTCTTCTTGAGCTCTAATTGTATCATCTCCATCTGCTCTTCTAATTCTTTCACTTGAATTTTAAGTTTCTTTCTCTCTTCCTGCAACCAAATATTCCTCTTCATTTACACCCTCTGCTTCAGATATAGGTTTAACATTTTTTCTGGAAGGAGTAGCTTTTGATTTAGGTATCTTCTTGGGTTTTAATGAATCTACTTCATAACCACTAAGAAACATGAATGTGGCCCAGTCTCTATTCAGATTTTTTAACTCCTACAACACCAGTAGCTTAATCAATCCATGATGAAAAATTGAAGTTTCACTACCTTTTGGCCTAGATTGAACTTTGTCTGACATCTTGCCTAGGCTTCTAAATAAGAAAAATGGAAGGTCTAGAGGTTGTTTACTAGTGAAATATAGAAATAGTTTAAAGTGATGCTGATAAATCATATGGAACCTCCCTTGACATGTGAAGTATTTTTGAATTACAAGCAGTAGTTTGGAGTAGTTTTCTTTAAGGTAGCTCCTTGGGATCCCAGATGTTATATCCACTCCAACGTGTTCAGGTTTCATGAATTCATCACAGTTCTGTGATTTGAAATTAGTGGCTTTAAACCACTCTTCTCCCATCCTTTGTAGCTTGGGCAATTGTTTCAGGCGACACCACAAAACTCAGCACACCCACCTTTGATGCATTTCCCATGAAATTTGCTACAAAGTCCTTAAAAACTTATGCATTAAAAACTTGTAATTTCTAGTAGAACCTCATGCACCCAACACTGCTGAAGGCTTCTGCAAAGCTAGGATCGTAATTGAGAAATTCTAGATCCATGGGCTCATACCTGACAACCGAGCCCCCTTTATTAGTCTTCTTCTGCATGACCATCTCTCTTAACACTGCGCTGACCTTCTTCATACTATGACACCCGCAAAGAACATAATCGCATAGCAATCAGCTTGCAAACAAAGCTAGACTTTCTTAAGGATGATGACAACAACTATACATAAAGGTAGAAGGAAAGGTGAAAGACAAAAACTTTAAAGGGTAATTTAAAAGGTAAGTTTCGAATATGAGAGGAATAAAGACAAATGAGAGGTTAAGTGGAATGATGAATGACAAATGATGATCACGAATGGTGCACAATTCCATATAACTGATCATGTGACGTCAAATTGACCCCTAACTACTAAAAATTCGACACCTCGGCCTTTTCTTTACCGATGAAACAAACATGATTTCGTAGTGCTTTCTGTTATAATTCTGGCAGAATTTCTATGGACTGGTCAGGTGACTCCATAATGAAAACAACCTATTTCCCATTAATTTCGCTGCGGACTCAGGAAAAAATAGACATGTGGCCTAAAATGAAATTTGAACCAATGTATGGAGATTTTTGGTGGATTTTTATGGATTTGACCATGATGAAATGAAAATTGGGACTCTCTAAACTTAGGATAGTGACCAATTCATAAAATTTCATCACTTTAATGAATTAACTTTCCAAAACATAAAAACTTATGCTAAATGACCTTCCGAATGAAAGATGAAATTTTATTAGTGATAACATGTTACATGAAACGGTATTCGATGTCATCTCAAAATAAGACTCTTAGAAGAAATTCAAAGGGTTGTTTTTAAGAAAATTTTGAGATCATCTTTCTAAGAAGACGTGGAAGATGGAGACCAGTCATGTTATGTGAATGAATGAGAATAGAAAGTGATGAAGGAATAACTTCACCATGTGCGAAGGTGAAGGAATTACTTCCCTGACATGGTAACACCGACTGAATTGAAAGAAATTCGTTGATATCATTCCCGAATCAAATTTTGGTAGCATAATAGAGCACGTGGACCATCTTCTAGATCCTTTTGGTTTTAGGATGATTTTATCAAAAAAGGATATTGGTAATGTGTAGAGGATAAAGTGAATAGAAGCTAGTACGAATTTGAGAGTTGAACCGTGTATTCCATGTTTTTTAACTGAACTAAATAATATTTCATATACATTCCCCAAATAGGTGAAATGATCTAAATATTATATTAGTAAAGACAAATCCAATGTAATGATCATTGGTAGGAAGTAAAAACGGTGTGAGGGTTATAAAACACCATATGTGGAAGGGAAGTTAGCAGAAAATTCGATAGAGAAATATTCAAAGTTTATGAGAGCTAAAAGGAGAAGAGAAGTTTGTAAGTAGGGAAGAAGGGACGCGTAGGAATTCCGTGAGGATTAGATGGAGCTATGTTTTTAGTAGAGAGAAATTCTAAAGGAATAGGAGTAATGAAGAGTGTGCAAAAAAAGAAGAGCCAACATTACTTACTACAGTGGTATAATGTGGTTGTGGAAGAAAAGGCATCATCAGGAGAGCCAAAAATGACAAAGTGAAGATAGAAGAATTTGTCTATCAGTGGTGGCTTAGAAAGGAGAGGCCCCCTTCCACTCAGAAGGATCATTTATACAGTAGGTCATATTTGTACCAGTTATCTTAACTAAACATGGACTATGGGAGGGATATGTGATTATATCCAATAGACTGATGTCCATGAGGTAGCATTAAAGGAAATTTTGACCTAAAACTTGCCTCCTAAGGAAAAATAATAAAATAATGATTAAAATAATAAAATAAGACTTATGAATTTTGGAGGGAAAATAAGAAAACTACTTTTTTTAAATTGTATTTTTTTCTTCTCTCCTTATATGTTTACTCAAATTTGAAGTGTAGACACTCGTTGGATGCAACATTAACTTCCACACCCAATGAATACCCATTATGCATACTTTTGAGAAGACCCACATTGATAAAAAAATGAAGATACATTAAAAAAATGTGTTCAATGTGATTTTTTAATGTATCTTCAATTTTTATTAATGTGGGTCTTCTCAAAAGTATGCATAATGGGCACTCATTGGATTTTCAATTTATTTCTGCATCAAATGAGTGTCTACACTTAAATTTGAATAAACATATAAGGAGATAATTCAAAATTACAATTAAAAAAAAAAGTACTTGTTTTCTTACATGTACCTATTTTTAAATTGAAAGTATCTTGATTGGTTTACATATTTTGACATGGAAATTACATGAAAAATTAATGGGCAATTTTAGTTTTAATTTTTCTCTAATGTCCCTGCAATGGGGGTTGTATCAATTGAAGTGGTTTTATCCTCATGCATGATGGGGTGGCATGGGGATTCCTAGAGAATAACCCCCACCTTGGTGGGTAGACAAAACCGAGACCTCCTTGAGGGTTCGTACATTTTCATCTCACTTAAGATGCACCACTCTTGAGACTAACCATCAAGGTACCTTGAAGATAGAAAGAAAGTCCAAGTCTTGTCGATACCCTTAAAGGAAATGAGAATTTTGAGCAACACGAAGAAGGAAAATGTCATAGATAAAAATAGAATTGTTCCTAGAGTAGCACTCGTAACTCATGATATTTTTCTATTAGAGCCACCACAAAGAGATGGAGAAAGAAAACCCCCTCTTATCTAGGATCATAGTTCCAAGAAAACTAGACCCTCCAACCACCTTTGCAAATTTCTCTACCAGAAGCAGAAAGACAAACTCAACAAAATTTGATGTTCCCAAACCCATGGTGTTACGAGAGGGACTAAGTGGCTAGGGATGAGCCACAGTTTTGCATTGCGGTCCTCTAAAGGGTGACTTGGCCTCCAAGGGGTGAGTAATGGTTGCCTTAAATATTTATTGGCCATAAGTACCCTTAAAAGATTCAAAGTAAATTTGTAGTTTTAATGGATAAGACTTCCCATTATTTTTGTAGGTTATGTAAGAAATCATTTTTTTCCTTATTATCATACTGTGTAATTTGTGTGTTCTTAGTATCACATATGTATTGTAATTTCTACGTGTATGGTATTATTTTGGAGATTTTATAATCAATATATTAAGTTTCGTATTATCATGGATATTAATAATCAACCATGAATGTGCATATATGTAATATAATTCATTTCCAACAACTAATTTGAAGGAAAAAAATGAAGGCGAGAAGAAAAGAAGACACATTCTATGGATTTATAGGGAGATCAATGATAAAATATCCCTTCTTCTTTCTATTTGCAATGTGCTCCATCTAGGGTATTCATATTTCATGTGATAACTCATTCCTATATTAGTGCACTTGTTGGGTGTTGTCCTTTATTGACAGTTCCTAGCTAAAGAATTGTGTCAAAGCATCTAAATATAGGATTTGTTTTAAACTTGGCTAGTTCAAGAATAAAGTCCTTGATTTAATGAAATAAACTCATTGTACACTAGAGACAGTTCTTGGTGTTGGCTCCTAAATTATTCCGGTGATGAGGAAAAAATTAAGAGGCATTCAATAAGGATTTGATCCTCCCACTTTCGGCTAAAGGGTTTGGTCTCCCCTTCCTCGGCAGGTATTCTCTGTATCTAAATCATAAGAAATATATGTAATACTGGATTATAGTGTCATAAAAAAGGTGTAAAGTAGTAAACACTATAGGTGGAAGAAACTTATTTCATCATAATAAATTAATAACTTACTAAAACTTATTCATGCGATGATAACAATGTTTCAAAAAAAAGAAGAAAAAGATGAATCTAACGTGAGATCAAAAAAAGGGAGAAGAAAATAAGGTTTAGTTAATAATATCCTTAGTGATAACTTATGCCCTAGCAAGTATAGGGATTATGATATCAAGTATCATAACCCTCTGTGCTTAACTAGAAAATTAAGCAACAAAAATGCAGTGATCTTCTAATAGTATAAATATTAGTAGAAAAATGTTTCTTTTATGAATTGTAATATCGTAATGTTGATCAGGTCAAATAATATGATACGTATATAAGGATGCAAGGTCGGTAAGGAATAAAACAAAACAAACAATGAATTACAAACTAGTTCGATAAATATTTTATAATGGAATGTTATCCTAGATAACCATGTCAAAAATTATAACTATCACGATAAAAATTAGTAACAAACATCCCTAGAAATTGACCTCAGATAATCTAGTATCTAAAGAAACAAATAGAAAGATATAGTATTTCGCATGGTTGATCAAGTCAATCGAGTGAACATAGTATAGACTAGCATATAATCACAAAAAATTGTAAATGGAACATAACAAAGACATTATATTTAAATCGCATGCGGACAGTTACAACAACACAAATCATTGTGTGCAACAAGTACATTTATAATGTTATAACAATAAGTTTATTAACATCAAAAGTTGACCCCCTCATATGAGAAACGAGGTCCTTATATACAAAGTTTAACAAGTGTCATAAGAATTATCCATGTAAACATTGAGTAAAAGTAAATAAAGTAAATAAAAGAACTCTAGATTTAATTCCAAGAGGCATTTATGACCTTGGGAGTATTTTTTTGGAACACTTGGTTTTCTTCTTCGAGATATTGAATTGGATAGGAATTTATGAGATAGCCAAGTTTCTCATATTGGGATCATGGAAATCACGAAAAACAGCAGTTGCTTATGTTTCTAAGTCTTCCTCATCTTCAACGTTAGATTGTAGTAGTGGTATGGGAGTCGTGGTCTACAGAGTTGAGGCAGGAAGGGAAGGTCATTCAAATTCTTTCTTAAATCTCATATACCTATCCTAGTATGGATTTTATATCCATGACAAATTTTTGAGCTTTATCACCATGATAAAAAGCTTAGATCTATTTTAGTATTTGGTCACTGACAATTGTTGTATTATCTTATCCAAGAGTATAAAAATGTTGAATTCTCTGAGAAAAAAGTCGACGATATCATGACCGGTGATGACACCTTCCTTATTACATGTGAATGTTAAGAATATATTTTTTAATTTTGTCACTTCATATTTAAAATCCAATTCTGAGTAAGCCCAACTTGTGTTAGTCTAGAGTAATGGGAAGCCTAAACTTTGTATGTAAATCCATTCTGCTTTAAACTTCTCGATAACATCCATGGTCTTGGAGATTTGGATATTTATTTCTTGAATTAATTTAGCTTCTTTGACTGAAATTACGGTCATAGTGCATTCATATTTATTAGGAAGTCGAGGCTTTGCAACTCTAGACCAGTTAAGGAGTTAAAATTAGGGAAAATTTTAAGGATGGAAGCTTATCTTAAATTTTAGAGACTTTGACGAATTTTACTAGTCCCCAATATGTAAATTGTAAATCTTTGAAAATATTTAGGTTTCTAATTATTTTGTATTATTATATTTAAAATTTTGGCGATTTTTAGGGTAACATAACTTTATAGTCTAAAATTTGGGCGAATCAATTTTCAAAAAAAATGGAAATTGGCAAATATTTTTTTGGAAAAACATTGAAAATTAGCCCAGCTGCAAATATTAGCCCCTAAAATTTTCCCTGATTAAAACTATCTATGATTGCATCTACCTCCTTCAATCATTCTTCAATTGTCAGGGTCATGTTCTTAATATTCATTTTTAAATTAACAATTATGATCTTTTCACAATCTATGAAAATATGTATATATCGCATTATATGAGAAATTGTTTTGTAAATCATGATCCAGATTTTATCCTTCACTTCGATAATTGTTTATTTCTTGAAAACAACCTCTGATAGGTATTTTTGTAAGAATTGAATTTGTTGCTCCTTTTTACTGAAATATTTCTCATGGCCTCGATGATGTCATATTTCAGTTGAATCTGGCTCTCCCAACCTTTTCTTAATTTTTCTATCTCCAAGTTCTTCTTAGTTAGTTCCTTTTAAAAATCATATGCCTTCTCTTCAAGTAAATTTAATCTATCAAGATACACATTTCCCGAAGAATCTGCTTTCAAGGCTTCATCTATAATATTTTTATATTTTACCATTTACTCTTGGTGTCCCTTCTCCTTATCTTTGGCTTCCTTGACCAATTTATCGATTTGGTCCTTTAATGCCTTGCATTGGTCCTCTTGAAGCTTCAATGATTTTTTTACTTCTTTTAGATGTTTTTCCTTTTCTTCATTCTTTCAGAAAGCTTCTACCAATTTATTAACATTTTATTTTGGGTCCTTCTAACCCAATTTTAAAATTTTGATCTCCTTGCCTATATCCTCCAAGATTTTCTTGCTTATTTAACCATCTTTGTGCATGCCTGATTTTTTAATTATTCGATCTTCAAGCTCTTTTATTTGGTTTACTTGAATTTTGACTATCACCATCACATATTGCCTTAGCAATAATTGTTTGATACTTTTTAGTGTTTTTTTGTAGCATCCAAAAATATTTTAGTGACTACTTCCTTGGTTTGTCTATGCTATTCTAGTGTATTAGTATCATTGATTTTAGCTAAATTAATATTTATTGAAGTGACTCTCGAGCCTAGTAACTATGCATCTATCTTTGTTTTTGGTTGTAAAATAGTTATATTGAACATATTTTTTTCCAAATCAATCTTGTACAAGAATCTCAGCCCTGAGTATGAAGTTATCTCTTTCAATACTATACCATTAGTGGTTTTAATATCTCTGAGGGCTGCCAGTTTCTATCATCAATTCTTTGTTCCCATTTTGGTGAGATTATCAGTAATTGATTTATTTCTCATTGCCATAGCTTGTTACTCTAAATATTTTTGTTTGCTATGCTATAAAGTATCTTCCAACTGCTTCAATAGTTCCTTGCTGATATTTTGGAACATAACTTCCTCATTATCATCGTCAAGAATATCCCTTATTGTTCTCCTTTCCACCGACATCTATTTGGTTGAACTTACATTTCTATTTAGATTTTTGTCATGTGACTAATCATCAATGCTACCCATTTATACCTTAACTAGTGGTTCTTCCTCATGGATGGTCACAATTGTAACATCTTCAATACTTGCCCATCTGACAGGATCTAGTTTAACCATAGACATTTTAGTCACCTATATTTCATCTGGATCAATATCATTTTGAGAAGAATTACCATTGTTAGCTAAATTCTCAATTTCAGGTTTCAAATCAGAAACATAGGCTAGGATTCCAACTAATTTCCTCATATGAGATAAAATTTGCAAAGAGTCAAAATGCCAACATATATATCTATATATCCCTAAGGCCAACAATTCTTGTTCTATAATTTCGAGGGAAGATTTTTTCTTAATGATCAATTGACCTTTGGGAGAAGGTGTCACAATAGTCACTTTATTATTCCCTGAAGTAAAATAGAGTTCATTTTGTCGTAACTGCTTCCTTGCAAGTTCTAAAACAAACAATTATGCGGGATTTGTCCTTCAAATTAGAAATCTTGGATAACTGATTTATCAGAGAAAAGAAACCATTTCCCAATACTATTATCTTTTATAAGATACAAGGTTCTTTATGATTTTGGAGAAATACTATCAACGACCTGCTATGACATCTTGACATGTAAATATAAGAAACATCTATCTCTAAACTTGTTATAACTTCGAGGGAATCTTCCTTGATATAGCAATGGTGACGAACAATCTATCTCTTTCTCTTTACCTATATAATTCCTATTATTCTCTATTAGCTCTCTTTTTTTTTGGTAGTTTAGACTAATCCTAATATTTCCATTTTTTCTCCTCCCATCCCACCCACAGGTTTTGAACCGGTGACCGTGCAAATGGAGTGCCTTAACAGTGCACCCCATCACCAACTACTCTGCACCACATGGGCCTCTATTAGCTGAGTGTTAATGATATAATGAGGTTAATTTAACAAGACTAAGTGTACTATATAGGTGCAATATGTAAAAACTTGGTATCTCTATGTTGCGGTTAAATATATGTACATGTTAGAGGCTAGGTTTCCTGGGAAAATTATTTTAACTTAATTTGGGTGTTCCAACACTTCCCTCATAAAACCCAATATGGACTCGTTGACTACAGAATTGTCACAGTAAACTTGAATAAATGATAAAAGAGAGGCTATTATTTTATATAAGAGTTTGAGAGAGCTACTTGAAATGGGGACTGGAAATTGAGAAACCTCACTAGGATTCTTAGTAATTCTTGTAAAAACTTTTATTTCTCATCATTAGGCCATGTGAGGAAAAAATCAATTAGGCCTTTATCTGATAAAATTTTACTAGACACAGGTAGGCCTAGCATTTTGAGCATGGATTCCTAGGAGACTTCGAGGAAAATTATTTTATTATTGGGACACAAGATGTTTTTTGTATCATGTTTTAGATTATTAAATAGAAACATGGTTGAATCGGGGTCAAGGTGGATGGCGGGTAGTTTCGCTCATAAGAATCATGTTTTTACTACGCATTCATCTAAAGAATCATCAATAAAAGAGTTCAAATACTTCCTAAGAGTGAAATATATGTATTAAGAACCAAGGTGTCTTGGACACATGCCAATATATCCATAATGGCATCATTTGAAGGATGATGGACCATTTCCTTCCCAAAGCTAGAAGGGAAAAAACACTAACAACGCTAGTATGGAGAAGCTAGGTTGAGAATACTTAGGAGGAACTAAAAGTTGGTGTATAGTGCAATTCGAGGTTTATAGTTGGGAGGAGGAGAAAGAATAAGGAAAAATAGAGTGAATTGATAAACCTAATTATACTTAAAACATTTAATATTTTAATTAACATGCATGCAAAGAACCCGCCTTTAAGTTGATGGGACTAGTGATTAACTACAATTGTAAGCCAAAATTAGTAAGGATCAGGCGGAAGAGTGATCACTAACTTGCATGCTAATTCGAATCCGAAATGATTACAGATCGTTCACCTTGTTGCCCCCTAAACGAGGAGAGGAGGTCATCTTTTCACTAACAGCCATTGATCATTGAGCATGCTTCGAGACCGTTCATAGGTGCACTTTAAACAAGCGTTTTATTTAAATAAATTATTATATTTGTAATTTATTTTATTAAATATTAATTAAAAAATTATATATATTTTTTATAACTATGTTTTATTTAATAAATCAATTAGAATATATATATATATATATATATATATAAATTAGAATTTATATATATTGATTTAAATATAGATATATTTTATTTTTATTATATAAATTATTAATAGTTACACATCTTAATTTTAACTTTTTATATTTAATATATATAATTTTTTTTATTCATTAAACATACATTTAAATTATTTTTTATTTTTAAATAAATCCCATAGAATTTTGTGGTGAATTGGAAACTTAACGAGATTGGTAACATATCCTTGCCCGTTAGGAATTTTAACCTATACTTCTGAGAACTTTTAGTTTCGATTAAGGATGATCTTTTAGAATTTTTCAGTGTTTATTTGGAGTTAATTTATATTTGGTATGGTTATATTTTATAAATATATATATATAATTTAGTAAATAAAAGAAATAGATGATTTTATATTAAAAATAGAAAAGTTGATGAATAGTATTTAGTAAAAAATTGAATTTATAAAATATTTAATATTATTAATAAATAAACAAATAAATATAAATATAATATTTTTTATAAATAAATAAAATTAGCAATTGTATTAGATGTTGCAAAGGAAATGTTTTAAGTATACTTGTGACATATAGAGGATTACTTAATATGAAAAATAGTAAATAAAATGCCATTCAAAGTTACAAGATAACTCACATTATGCCAAATTTAATTTATAGACTATGTAACATTTTTAACACATTTCCTTTAAATCTTCAAAGATACTCTATCAAGTTCCAATACTAATATTTGATCATAAAGGTGTTTTTTTTTTGAATATTGAATTGTTCTGTTTGATCAAAAGATTACACTCTTTTACCACTTGTTCTAAAGGTGAATGGATTTGTCTTTCTTGCTTAACTTATTTTGGGCATTTGGAGTGGTTTGCCACACATGAGGTTTATTCAAAGTTTTTTTTCCAAAATGACAAATTCAAATTTTACCATTGGATGAACTAGTTTAACACATAGCTATGAGATAAATATATCAATACAGCTAGTCACTGCCATAGCAACTTTACACTATTTGATAGGAGAGAAGTTGATATTTTGAGCATTGATTAAATAAATAAAAATGTTCTCTATATTATAACAAGTATTCACACTAACCCAACAATCATCAAGGACATTTCCATTACAACAATCCATAGAAGGCATTGTGATAGATGTGGTTTTATGAATCAACCAAGGAAGGATCATCCCTTCACTAAATGTGATTTTTTTAAAGTGTTATAAATCTAAAACTACAATTGTTAAATCAATAAATTTGCAGAGGTTCTGGGAAAATCCTTCCTTATAGAAACACAATAACATATTTTCTCATAAGGACATTATAAACCCATTTAGTCAAACTTGTGATATTTGAAAGACAATATTTTTTTTCATATGCATACAAGGACATTCTAAACCCATTTAGTCAAAATTCCTCTCTCCCATATATATCAATAAAACTTTTAATAATCTTATGGCATTATTTACACGAAAAATATAAGTTTTTTTTTTTTTTTTTTTGGTAAGTTTGGTAGTTCCTTTCGTTTTTCAAATTTTCTCTTTTTTTGTTTGTTTTATTTACTCCATTTTTCATCAACATGTCCAAATACATCACCCGATCGGAGAAGTGAATTAAACCTATGATGAGTGCTATAACAAAGGGAATTGAACCTATGATGAGTGCTATAACAACCTGCCTCATCACCGTTTAACCAAGACCCTACAGACCCTATGTAATTTAAATTTTAAAATTTGCAATCAAATTTAATAAAAAACTTCCAACCAAATTTAATAAAAAATTTGCCAGAAAAAATCAATCTATTTGAACAAAATCTTGAGCTGTTTAGACTCGCTATATTTTAGGTCAATTTTAAATTTAATTAAATTTGGCGGGTCATGCAAAGTTAATTAAATTGAATACTTTACAGAATTTAACTTATTTGAATTATTAAATAAATATGTATAAAGTGAATTCAGATTTGAAAAATAAATTTACAAATTTACTGTGTATCCAGATTATAGATTTATATTTGACAGTTTGTTCTGTGAATCAGATAAATTTAAAAAAAAAACCAAAAGAATTTTGGATATTACCACTACCAAAGGAACATACAGCTTTAAAACTATTCCAAGTGCATTTCTCTTTTCGCTTGGTTGAATTTTAATTTGTGTACGGTGCGCTCTCTTTCCTTAGTGTTCCTTGAAACCATCTTTTCTGTAATGTGTTACGAGTTTTGGTCTGTGTGTCATGTCACATATATTTTCTTTGTTGGAGTTAATGTGTTTTTGCTATTTTAGTATGTGGAGAAGACCTTTTCTGATGAAAAGAAGTAAAGTCTTGGTATTCTTCATGATTCCCGTTGGCCTTTCATATTGATAAGTGTAAGAGCTTTTTTTTTCTTTCTTTACTCTCAATTTTTAAAGTAAACAATTATACATTTTTGCTAAGGATATCTACCAAACGCTTAATAGAAGAGTGGATTCAAGAAAATTTGGAGTTTAATTTTCATAGATGCTTGCAGTCGCTCCACATTAACATTATGTTAAGTTTTTGTTACTCTAATTATTTATTTCTATTCTTTCTTTAATTTCATCAACTTTTCATTTCCCTAGCCTCCTTTCCTAATTTGTTCTTCTCTGTAGTATAAATGCTTTGACTACCTAATCGATCATGAAATTGCAATGCTCTATTTCTTCAGCTTAGCCTCCTTTCCATCCAAAATTGTTTACTAACTCAACAATTGAGAAAATTCGATGTTGGGTTGTGTAAGTTTTATTATCTTATAATTAAACAAGTGTTATATGGAAGAGTAGTTTCTGGCATAGTTATCAAGTTCAAGTTTGCATTCGAATTTAAATTTGGCATGGAAAAAAATAGATTACTTAAAACTCAATATGGAAAAAATTCTGAAGTATATCTCTCTTATAGATATTCAAATATATTATTTTTCCAAATAACTTTATTTTACATTTCCAATAACAAGTAAGATAACATTTTTAAGATTTTTATATTTATCCATACATCAACTACATCATACATTATATGATACTCAATATAGAGTAAATTTCCATGCAAATTCAATATTACAATGAACCATATAAATTCCACATTATTAAGTGTTTTATGCTGGAAAAAACAAAAATTCTTGCCAATATTTTATAGAAATATATACTTCTATTCTCAATTGCTAATTACTCATTAATTAAACCAAATCAAATTCTAATTTATAAAATATTATAATAACATCTATTATTTTATATAATAGAAAATATTAAACTTTATAGTTTAATATTTATTCAAAATTTCTATTAAAAAAAATTAATAAAAATTTTCCAAAAAAATAATTTATAAAAATTTTCTTTGTTAAAATATTTATATTTAAATTTAATAAATTTAAAAATTATAAATTACAAATGTAATTACTTTACTTTACAAACATATAACTATTGTGTCCAAACATATAATTATGGTATAAATTATATATTATAGATTGTTGAGAAATTTCTGTATAAATATTATTGCATAAAATACAACTAAATTATCATTTATTCGCTGTAATAGTATGCCATTTCCAAGATAGAGAAGGTGTTTTTAAAAAGTAAACGGGATGCTAGTTTTATAATTATGATTAGAAACATGCGTTAGTCTTTCTAGTTTTATAATTATGATTAGAAACATGCGGTAGTCTTCCTGCATTAATCCGTCAACTTAATACCCGTGCAATTTTCGACTTTTTTTGGGACAGTATTGTTAAATTTAGTAACTATGGCCCCTGCCATACACATTTGCAAAAATATTGTTTAATTATTAATTTGAATTAAATAAATATAAAACTATTAATTTAATACGAGCTTGTTAAATTTTGTATTGTTTATTTACACAAAGAAATTAGAAATTAACATGAGCTGTGAATGATGTAAGAATTAGTCATAAAACTAATATGATTCCCTAATAAAATAGGCAATCCTAATCTTTGAGCCAAGATCCAAAGCTTAGCTAAACATTTTTAAAACTGTTCAACAATAATCTACAAATTTGTTGTTAAAATTATTTAATAATAATTTATAAATAATTGTTGATAAAAACTTTGTAATTCTAGATAAAATTTAAAGAATCAAAAATTAATTTTATAAATCTATTAAATTTAAAAATAAAATAAAAATTTTATCAAGTTAAAAAATAAACACATTTTATTTTAAAATTAAACTTCACAAAAATATAGTAAAGATGAAAAGTTAAAATAATAATGGTGAAAGGAGCCATAAATCTTGCAACAATAAAACCTAGTTTCCTACTGTAATATTTTGATATTTTAAAAGGGATGTGATGCTATAGAAGATGCACAATTATTTTTTTTGAGGCCGTCTTATGTAGATAAAATAAATAAGATAGAATATTTTCTATTTAAAACCTAGTTTCCTACTATAATATATTTTGTATTTTAAAAGGGATGTGGTGCTATAGAAGATGCATAATTTTTTTTGAGGCGGTCTTATGTCAATAAAATCAATAAGATGAATATTTTGTATTTAAGTTTATAACTGCTTTGTAGTTCAAACATGTAAATTTTTGGTGAGAAACTCCACAGTAAATGTGTTAAGAGGAGATCACAAAGGAGGCACAAAGGAGGAACAAGAGAGATACAGGGACACTTAATGATATCGTTGCGATAACAACAATAGTAGTGCATGGTATATTGTTAATCAATTTGTTCTAATGCATTACATGGTCTATTGTTAATCAATTTGTTCTAATGCATTTCCATGAAAACCAATTTTTAGCCATAGATTTATCAAAATTCCTATCTATCTCTGGGGGATTCTGAAATATAACCCATACAGAGATGAGTTGAATGTATGGATTGAGAAAATCCTAGCTATTTGTGTTAGACTCTCACCTGTTACACCTGCCTACTTCCTATCTACTATACCACAACCCAAAAGACCACCATGTGTAGTCACCATTACACCTGCCTACTTCCTATGTACTATACCACAACCCAAAAGACCAGTGTGTCCGCAAGCAATCCTGTGAGCCCATTACGGGAAGTAGTGTAGTCTGTGACCAACAACCGATCCGTAGGAGTCTTTGTGCGAAGCAACTCCGTAGGCGACGAAGGTCCCAGCCAGCGACCGCAGCCGTTACAGCTACCTATCAATCGAAAATCTCAAAATCATAGTCTCAATCGGCCGAATCAGATCAGTCAGAATCGGGGCCAGTCGGAATCGACTTTCCTTTCATCCTCGGAATCGGAAACTGCTCATCCTCGAAATCGACTTTTCCTCTTTGCGTACTTAAAGCGGACGAGAAAGCATAACATAAAGCGTAAACTTACTTAATGCTTCATGCGGCATGAAAGCGGATTGCGGGAATGCCAGAAAACAATAATGGGGTAAAGCAAACTGAAAGGGTCATGGTCCGATTCAGAGAAACATTTTATCGTAGACATCAATGAAAAAAACAAGAGCTTCTAATCAATTTGTTCTAAAGGATACGTAAAGGACCAACCCCTCCCCCTCTTCATCCAGTAATGGGGAAGAGCGTAATAAAGTATGCAATAACAGTAATTAGAAATGTCCCCAATACAGACATATAGACGCAAAACCAGTAAAAATAGTCTCAACCATTTTACTCTATTTCCTAAGATATAAGATCTCTATAACATCAAATTAATTCATATATTTGTGATTCTATAAACTAGCAAACTGAGAACTATAAACTAATATTGAACTTGGGTTCGCTTAATTTGAGCTAGGCTAATATTCAACTTGGTTTGGATTCATTTGGATTCATTTAAGTTGAGAACTACAAGCTTGCCTCGGCGCAAAACGACCTGACATTTTCATATTGGACATGAATGGTTATGATCAAACCATATGATAATGAACTTTGAATGATAACTATGTGTGCATAGTAATTGTTTTTTACATTCTCCAGTGGAAAAAGTTTTGTGACAGATACTGCACGTTACCACATCCTCTCTTTCCTTTTCTTGGCGACATATAATTGCTAGAAACGCATCCACTGCTGCACAAACACTATTTACCCACACTTCCTCCTCTTCTGCAGCAATACTATTTACCCACACTTCCTCCTCTTCTGCAGCACTACTGTTACTACTATTTGTTTCAGTGATGCCAATACGGAAAAGAGTCAATGATGCCAATACAGACAAATTCATATTTGAAATTGAATTTATATGTATCATTCTCCAAATGATGTTTGATCCAAATACACGACGTAAGGCCTGAAACTTCCTCCTCCACTTCCACTGATAATTCCACCCAACAACACCCCTTGAAACACACCGCCCACCCATTTCCCATCCTTGTCCCCGAAATTCCACCACTAAAGCCACCATTTCCTCCAAAGTGAGCACCGTCGTCACCACATCCATTGCCCCTTATGGCCGGTGAGTTAGCATTCTTCTCTCCAACAACACCAAAGTCATTTTTATTCACTTACAGCAAAAAAAATCTCCACCATCAATAGAAAAACAAAACATAGCTGCCAGAAATTCCTCCTCGCCATCTTCTCCAAATCTCTGTATAGAACACGAACACACATGGAGAGTTGTTTTCAAAGAAAAACACCTTACATCATAATTAAAGTATATAAATATATTGTTATATTAAAAAATTAATAAAAAAATATTTAATTAATTTTAATAAAAACAAAATTGAAAAATAAATTCATAAGATGCTTAAATTTCTTATATTTAATTGTTTTTGTACTTGTATCTTATTATTATGTTTTTGGACATCATTTTTATTTTTATTTTGTTTATATATATATATATATATATATATATATAACTATATAACTAACCTAATAATGTTACTCTACTTACTAATAATAATTAAAGATATCTAATAATGTTGATTAGAGATATGAATGATTATAGTCAATAGGTGTATAGTTATAATATATGTCAACTATTTTATGATATGTTTTTAAAAAAAAACTATATACATATAATTTTAAAATATAAAAATATGTAATTAATTTATTAATAAAAAATATGTAGTTTTATCTCATAAAAAGATTTATTATAATTAACAATAAAATTACATATTTTGTTATCCAAAAAAATAAGACTTCACAACTTTAATAGTCAAACAAAAAATGGATTACTTCACCTCCTAATGCCAAAAAGCTCACAACAATGTACAACATCATTTTCTAAAATATATCGAGTCACACCATATCTGATGAAAAAGTAATATAATTTACAAACTAAATTATTTTAGAATCAAAATTTAGAACTCTAAAAAAAATATGAACACCATGATGGCCAAATCTAATATAAATAAATATACAAAAACTTCTAATAAAAGCCCGTGACTTTTCAGTTAACACTAAAATGAAACTCCGTGACATGATATTTCTAATTGAAGTCCAAACTAAAAATATAATTCTATAATATTGGATACTCAACCATGCACATTTTAGTTATACATCAATACATGTTATAACAATGAGGTTAGCACAAATTATACACATCTTTGATAGAACAAATAACTTCTGCTATCTATTACTTTTTCCATAAAAAATACCTACTAAGAAACATCACTACATATTATAGTTGTTTGTTTATTAGCATAACTTTAAGAAAATGTGCTCGAATATAAATTAATCATACATATAGTGTTTCATTATAAGAAACCATATATATGAAACTTTATAAAGCACAACTAAAATATAACTATTTTCAATATAATTTGGAAAAACTTTTAACAAGGAAAGGCACAGTTTTCAATGATAACCAATTGGAAAAGGAAGAACATGGGACAGACAACTCTCATATGTGGATTGGATGGTAGGTTGATGTGTGTTATGACATGACTTCTGGTGTCATCTCAGAAGAAGCTTCCAAAATGACGTGGTAAGTGGAAGGAAAAATGGACCAATTTCTATAAGCTTTGGGCGATCACCAACGATGGAAGGAAAAATGGACCAATTTCTACGAGCTTTGGGCGATCACCAATGATGAGTTGTCTCACGAGGAAGTTTGTGGCCAAAAAATAAGCAATCCAAGGTAATAAAAATAGAGCACATGCTAGAATTTTTTTCAAGCACAAACACACGAATTATAAAATAAAACAAACATAGCACGTATCAGATTTGTTTCTAGCACAAAAACAAGGATTGCATTTAGCACGTGTTAGATTTGTTTCTAGCAGGGACAAACACAAATACATTGTAAGATAAAACAAATATAGTGTGTATTAGATTTTTTTTTAGTACAAACACAAATATTATAGGGTAAAACATATCTATGAGGCTATATATTTTCTTATAGTGAAAACAAAATATTTGCAAGGAAAAACAAATTTAGTGTGGGCTAGATTTGTTTATAGCATAAACACAAGCATTGTAGTGTAAAACAAATGTATATCATGCTAGATTTACTTCTACAACAAACACAAACATTGTAAAGTAAAACAAATCTAATGCACACCATATTTGTTTTTGTACTTATATCTTTTTATTATTATGTTATTTTGATTTATTTTATATTTATATATACCACTTACTTGTGTTTGGTTATGTCTCTACTTAATAATATTAATTAAGGATATCTAATAATGTTGATTAAATATATGAATTATTCTAGTTAAGAGGTTTATAGTTATAGTAATTTGTCAACAATAATATGAGATAAGTTTTAAAAGAAATTATATACATATAATTTTAAAATAAAAAGTATGTAATTAATTTATTAATAAAAGATATACAGTTTTATCTTATAAAAAAGATTTATTATAATTAAGAATAAAAGTATACATTTTGTTATTAAAGAGAATAAGACTTCACTATTGAATAGTCAAACCAAAATAAGTTAAAAAGTTCACAAAAGTGTCCAACATCCTTTTCTAAAAATTAATCAATCACACCATATATCAAAAACTAATATAATTTCCAAACTAAAGTATTTTAGATTCAAAATTTAGAACGGTAGAGAAACAGGAACACCATGATAGCTAAAGATGACATAAATAAATATACAAAAACTTATAATAAAAGCTCGTGACTTTTCAATTAACACTAAAAATGTAGTATGACATAAATAAATATACAAAAACTTATAATAGAAGCTCGTGACTTTTCAGTTAACACTAAAAGTGGAACTACATGACATACAAACTAAAAATAGAATTCCATAACATTGGATTAAGAACCATGTTCATGTTAGTTATACATAAATACTTGTTATAACAATGGGATTAGACACAAGCTATACACATATTTGATGGAACAAATAACTTCTATTATCAATTACTTTTTTTCACATAAAAAATAAGTATTAAGTAGCAACATTGCATATTACATTTATTTGTTTATTAACATAACTTTAAGAAAATGAACTCTAATATAAATTAATCATACATATAAATTAATCATACATATAGTAATTTATTATAAAAAACCTTATAAATTCAATGAGAATATAAATATTCTCAATATTTTTTGGAAATCTTTTAACAAGAAAATGTTACAACATGCATAGTAAATGAACTTTAAAAAGATAAGAGAACTTTAAATTCAAATTCGCACCTTTCAATGATATCCAAGTGGAGAAGGAATAACATGGGATAGACAAGTCTCATGCGTGGATTGCGGGGTAAGTTGATGTGTGATATGACATGGATTCTTACATCATCACGAAAGAAATTAAAAGGGATGTTTTTAAGAAAATTTTGAGATCATATTTTTGAGAACATATGGAAGGAGGATACTAGTCATGTTACGTAGATGGATGAGAATTGAAAGAAAGAATACATGCGCCTGTAGGCCCTATTGGAACTTTAATCTCAGGAGAATTGAAATGGAACTCTCGAAAAAATATCAAAGAAGCATCTCCCGATATGACGTGGAAAGTGGAAGGAAAATGGATAGTTGTGGTCCACCAATGATGAGCTATTTAAGGAGGAAGTTTTTGGAAAATAAAAACATTTCAAGGTAATACAAATCTAATATGTTAGAATTGTTAAGATAAATAAATCTACCACGTGTCATATTTGTTTCTAGCAGAAACAAATACATTGCAAGGTAAAACAAATATAGTGTGCTTTATTTTTAGTACAAACACAATTATTGTATGGTAGAAACACATTTATGAAATGCTAGATTTCCTCATAACAAAAACAAATTATTTGCAAGGAAAAGCAAATCTTGCATGACCTACATTTATGTATAGCATGAACACAAACATTGTACTGTAAAACCAATGTAAACCATGCTAGAATTGCTTCTCCAACAAACAAAATTATTGTAAAGAAAAATATAATGCACCCTATATTTGTTTCTAGCATAAACACCAAAATTTCAAGGTAAAATAAATCTAAAACATGCTAGATTTTCTCTAGCACGAACACAATAATTGCAAGGTTAAACAAATCTAGCGCTTGGTAGATTAAATTGTAGCACACATACAAGAATTGTAAAGTAAAATATTATAGCATGCGCTAGATTTCATTCTATCACAAACACAAGCATGGCAAGGTAAAACAAATCTAGCACATGCTAGATTTGTTTCACAATGCAAAGTGCTTTTGTTTGTGCAAGGAGGATATCTACCATGTGCTAGTTTTCTTTTGCCCTATAGTATTGTTATTATTCTTGTTCACTTTAATACAAATATAGCGGTAAAGACAAAGATAATATTTCTAGTTCATGTTTTCTTCAATAATTACAAAATTTGGTAATACTTTCTTAGTTTTATTTTCATAAATAATGGACTATAAACCTAAGGAAAATTCAAAGGAAACATCTACGGGAGAAGGAAGTAATTTGTTTATAATTTTTTAAACATTTTTAGGAACTACACAAATAAATGAATGTTGATCAATGAAGCTTGAGCTATCGTTTTCTTGTAGTGAGGTTGCATATAGTTTCAAATTCCTCATTTTTATGCATATGTGTGAAATGAAATGTTCTAGAATATGATTTCATAATATTTTTAAAGTTATGATTTTTTTAATTAGTTTGAAATTATCATATGTTTCTCTATAAAAAAAAGTAGATTCTAAGAATGTTGCTACAACTAAAATTCCAAATAAATCATCAAGCACAAAGAATAAAGCAAGTATCACACAACGCAGGTCTCCTAAAGTTGGTATGACATTTCCAAATATAATTTATACTCATTTACTAAATAGTTAGATGATATTCACTTATGCAGTTGCAAACTGGATGAATTTTAATACATCATTATGTGGGTTCTAAGCTTGCATAATACATGTGCTTCTTTGTTTTAAGAAATCATGGACTATGAAGCCAAGGAAATTCAAAGGAAACATATACTTTTCTTCAAATGGTTAGGAATTTTGAAAGTAAATGAATGTTGATCAATGAAGCTTGAGCTATGATTTTCTTGTAGTAAGCTTGCAGATAGTTTTAAATTCCTCATTCTTATGCATATGTGTGAAATGGGACGCTGTAGAATATGATTTCATATATATATATATATAAGGAATGACTATGGATTTGTATTAAAAATTTATGTTTTCAAGGCAAGAACCTTGTACAACATTATCAAAATAATCCATATATTTTGTAGTATCATTCATATAGTACCCATAGTTCTAAAATAAGTTTTCTTGACTTATACATTGTTGAAAATATGTTGAAAAATCATGAGGCTTTACAATTAGATTAAATTATCCTTTCTTTTATATCTTCTTGTGAAATATGTTGGCTTCTTATTTATTTAATTATGTTATTTATTCATCAAAAAATTATAAAAATGTAAACATGAATATCACAAGAAAACGAAGAACACAACATATAGGCTCCAAGCTAAGGAAAAACCCCTCCAAGGGGAGCACTGCTAAAATCTCTTCTTATAGATACAGATCAAATTAGATATCTAAGACCCATAAACACGTAAAAATTCCACCTTTATATTCCAAGTCAAGCCTTCCTTATTTTCATCAAATCCATCAATAAGAAACCAACAAGAAGAGATGTGCCAAGGCAGAACTTTCATAAATTATAACTCAAGAAGAAATCCTTTCTTTCATACTTCAGCCTTCCACTTCTTCTCTACCTTTTTTGTGATATTTCAGAACACAATCCAAAGTGTGTGTTAGTCACAATTAGCCCCATCTTCCTTCTATTTCTTGTTAATTTTGGAAAACTGTATCCAAAGTCCATATTGCACTACCCCTATGATGATGGTCATATTTTTGTTGAATTCCTATTTCAGAGATGTGTAATATTGATCTAAAGATCATCTTTTTTGGATGAGTAGAACATATATTTTGAATTTATTTTCCACACATGTGCAAGATCGGCCAGATTTGTAATGTAGGCTCACATGCATAATAAATGTGTCACACACACCCTCACTGATGGATATAAATTTGAGAGACTTAGAGGTCATTTTCTCATCATCTCATCACACATATCTCATTGTGATCTAATATGTTCGTTAGCCTTTGGAGGCCTCCTCCCTTCACACGTAAGGAGCTAGAGGAGTTGTTTTCTTCGGATATGTTTAGGGCATATTGCTGCAGCATTGAGTAGCTTTGACCGTAGTCAACCCTTAGTCATTTGACCTCAAAACTCTGCCAAAATTCCGATTTTGAGAGGTTGTACTTTTGGGCACTAAAATCGAGGAAATTAGAGCTATTTGACCGAAGCCCTAATCTACAACGTTGACTTTTTGTTGTTGTCTTGTGTTAACTTTTCTGTGTTAACTTTGGGTTGACCAGTGTTGAGTTGTGATGGGTTGTATTTGAGGTTGTGGGTGTGACACTTGGAGGATTGGCTGATTGAGAAAGACTTTGTTGGTTGAAGCATCATGTTGACTGTCGTAACGCAAAAATATCTCATATGTTTGTGGGACAAAAGGAATTATAAATCTGATCTATATTATTGGCATGTCTTATGATGATCTATTATTGTGCTCTTTCAGCATTTTACTTTCATATTCATGTGAATTCTATTTTGTATCGGGCCTAAGAAAGATTGAAGTAAAATTACATCAAGCATATAACACCATATTTATCTAAATTTAACATGGTATCATAGTTGAGGTGAAGACAAAGTCCAAGCTGGTGATAGAAGCAACCATTGAAGGAAGAAACCCTATCAAGGACAAATGGCCTCCTCAACCTACAAGGGTTTCAAGGTTGATGATAAATTGAATGATAAGTCTGATTATCATGCATGGAAGATGTCCTTGGATTTGGTTCTAGAAGATCAAGATTTCATGGACTATGTGCAGGGGAAGGTTTAATAGCCTCCATCAAATGCAGTTGTTGCCACAAAGATGAAGTATAGAAAGGGGGGAATGAGAGCAAAGATGATTATTTAGGATTCTATTCATAAGCACTTGGTTGCTTACATTACTAAGCTAAACACATCTAAAGAGACGTATGATAAGCTGGTGAGCGTGTTTAGGGCTAGCAATGCTAATAAAATCCTTTTCTTCAAGAATAAATTGAAGAATATCAAGAAGGTCAAGGATGAATCTATTTAATCCTTTTTATGAGGCTCACCGAAATCAGGAATAACCTCCTAGCTATTGGGGAAGCAATATCTGATCGAGAGATGGTTCTTCTTGCACTTGGAGGTCTCCCTCATAATTGTTATGTATTCAATTCCACTATTCTTAATAATAATGTGATTCCTGATTTTGATGAAATATTGATGAGACAAAGTCAAGAGGAAACAAGAATGATGGAGAGAGATTATCCTTCTAATGGAAATTGAAGTGGCCCTACTCCCTTTGTCACTCATGGAAAGAAGAAAAGCAATGTTGGCCCGATAAATAAAAACCATGGAAGAGCGGGGCCCAAAGGAAGGAAGGGAAGATGTTACACTTCTAAAAAGACTGGTCACTCTGTGAGAGAGTGCCCTAATGGAAGGGACTCTCCCAGGGATGATGACAAAACAAATCCAGAGGGAATGGCAGGAACAATAGGTTCAAAGGAAAAAGTAAGGCTCCTTGTGATCGTAGTGGAAATGGGCAACCTTTCAAAAGGTCAAGAAATTCCAATTACGATAAGTCTAATGTTGTTGATAATAAGAGAAATGAATTTATTCTTGTATCTGCCCTCTCTGTTGCATCTCCACCCGACACCCTGGATGTCTGGTTAATTGATAGTGGTGCTTCAAGGCACCTCACTGGTTATAAATAAGCCCTCTCTGATTTGGTTGAGAAGGATACCAATATTGAAATTATCCTTGGAGATCATGCAACTTATCCTATGAAAGGGATAGGGGCTGTGACCCTTCATCTATCTCAAGTTTAAGTCCTCCGATTACAAGATGTGTTGTACATACTTGATTTGAAGAAGAACCTTGTGTCCATTTCGGCAATGGAAGACAAAGGGTTCAAGGTGGAATTCATTGATGGAAACGTACTTATCTGGAAGAAGAAATTCAAGGAAACTCTTTCTATTGGTTTTAGAGTTGATACCCTCTACCAGGTTGGAGGAAGTCCATTGGGGGCTATTTCATGTGATACAACTCTTCAAACATAGTTATGGCACTGAAGGTTTTCACACGTTCATTACAAAGCCCTTCCCGAACCAAGGAAGGTGGTGACAGGGATGCCTGAGTTTAGAAATGATCATGAAGGTATATGTGAGGGTTATGCCGAAGGGAATCATACAAGGGAGCCATTCCCCCTGAGTGTCACAAAGACAACTGATATCTTGCAGTTGATACATTCTAATTTATCTGGTATGTTTCCCATGACATCCTTGGGAGGATGTTATTATTACATGACTTTTACAAATGAATTCTCCCGCAAGACCTAGATATATTGTTTGAAGAAGAAGGACGAAGCATTCAAATGGTTCTGTACCTTCAATGCCTTGGTGGAAAAGCAAACCGAGAAGAAAATCAAATTTTTGAGGACCGAAAATGGGACCGACTATGAGTCAAATGATTTTAATGTATTTTTTAGAGAAGCTGGCATTAAGAGGGAGACCACAACTACATGCACTCCTAAGAAAAATGGTGTTGTTGAAAGAAATAACTAGACTATTGTGAAAGATGCCCACGCCATGCTATGTGACCAAGGTCTTACAAAGTTGTTATGGGGAGAAGATGTGAAAATTATTATGTACGTTAAAAATAGATGCCCAAATTCTTCTCTGGACTCAAAAACTCTTGAATAAGTCTTCTCTTGTAAGAAACCTGATGTTTCTCGGTTTTTAGTTTTTGGTTGTCATTTTTTCTTTCATGTTCCGAAAGTAAAGAGAAGAAAGTTGGATGCTTCTGGAAAGAAGGGAATGTTTGTGGGCTACAGTGTAACTTCGAAGGCATATAGAATCTAGGTGCCTGGTAAAAGAGAAGTGGAGATATTCCATGATGTCGCCTTCGATGAAGATGTTGCCCTCAAGAAAGTGAGAAATATTCCTAGCTCCAAGGAAGACAAAGAAGATGAAGAAGAAGGGAAGCCTAAAGAGTCGAAGGACGATCTTATGCCCGATGTTGAAGGACCTATGGATCTTATTGATCCACCTCCTTCAAATAAGAGAAGACCCTCATGGCTTAGGGATACTCTCCCAGATGATGAGATACATATTTCCCCAAAGGGGACATTCCGTGAAAGCAAGAAGCCGAAGAGATAACAAGGGTATCTAGGAACCATGATTACGATTGTACAATCTGAGCCTGGATCATTTGAAGAAGTCATAAAGAATCATGTTTGGAAGGATTTTATGCATGAAGAATATGAGTCCATCATGAAAATTTATGTCTGGGAAGTGGTCCCGAGACCGGAGGACAAATCTGTTGTCACCTCGAAATCGCTCTATAAGATCAAGCATGGATCTCATGGAAGTGTTGCAAAGTACACAGCAAGATTTGTTGCTCGGGGCTTCTATAAAAAATAAGGCATATATTATGATGATATATTTGCACCTGTGGCTAGCTATACCACCATCTGATCTATTATTTTCCTTGCTATAATGCAAGGATGGAGTCTCCATCAGATGGATGTGAAGACCACTTTAATTCAGCATGGTTCTATAAAGGAAGAGGTGTATGTGGAGCAACCTCTGGGGTTCGAAGTCCAAGATAGAGACATCTATGTATGCAGGTTGAATAAATCCCTCTATGGGTTGAAGCAATCCCATTGGGCTTGGTACGAGAGGATATATAGCTACTTGATGAAGTTGGGATTCACTCGAAGTAATGCCAATCCGAACCTTTATTTTAAGGTTGATAGACAAAGGCCTCTCATTCTAGTTCTCTATGTGGGAAATCTCTTCCTAAAAGGTGGTGACCCTCTCATTCATTAGTGTAAGAGGGAGCTAGATTCCGATTTTGAGATGGAAGACCTAGGACAGATGCACTACTTCCTAGGCTTGGAGGTCTGGCAAAGGCCAGGCGAGATTTTCCTTTCTTAAGGAAAATATGTCGTGAAGCTTCTGGAGAGATTTGGTATGGTGGATTGTAAGTCTGTGTCGACACCGATGGAACTCAACTTTAAGAAGTTGTATGGAAACGTTGTTGGACTCGTGCTATAAAATCATACCGAGTATCGACAACTCGTGGGGGCCATGATATTCCTAGTGAACTCTCGTCTGGACGTATGTTTTGCAGTGAACACTTTGAGTCAACATATGGTTGATTCTCATCACATTCACTAGATTGGTGCCAAGAATATATTGAGATATCTTCGGGGCACAATCACCCATGGGCTGAGATACGCTACCAGTAGTTTGAGACTCCATGGATATACTGATGTCGATTGGGATGGAAGTGTGGTGGATCACAAACATCTGGATGTTGCTTCATCGTGGGTTTTGCTTTGATATCTTGGATGAGCAGGAAGCATAAGTCGGTGGCTTTGAGCACCACTGAGGCCGAATACATTGCAACAAGTATGGTCTGTTATGAAGTTGTTTGGACATGTGCTAGATACTACCGTTAACCTTTGTGATAACCAGAGTGGGATTCGTCTTTCTAAGAATCCCATGTTCCACAATCGTTCCAAGCATATTGATATTTGGTACCAATTTATCTGGGATATGGTACAATGAGCTGCCATAAGGCTCGATCATATAGGAATTGATGAGCAGGTCACAGATATTCTCATGAAGCCCTTGGGAAAGGTCAAGTTCCTAAAATTCTGTGAGAAGATTGGAATTGTGGAAAGATTCTATTCTAAGGGTCCTGATTGAGTTGGACTATGAGCTATGGGAGATCTAGGGGTATTAGGGATAACTTCTTGGATCTATAAGCACATACGGGGTTAGGCTTGCCGAACCTTGTTGTGGTTCTGCCCCATTCTTATGATATCGAGTTGGTTCACCTCTCTTTGATTTGTTCCCTACATGCATCCTACCCATGGAGTTTCAGACTCATGAGAAGAACCTCTGATTTGGCCAATGATGTGGGAAATGTGGATAGAGACCAATAGTAAGACCGATAGGCGCATCCGATTTTTTCTTACTCTCTATGTCTAGGATGGCACATGTCCAACACCTTGATCTGGGATCACGTATGATGAGGTTCTTACCTCTAAACTAACTTCGTGTCAGTAAACTAACTTCGAGTTAGTATGAGACTCCTATTGAGTCCAAGAGAGGTTTTAACCTCTAAGTCGACTTCAGGTCAGCTAAGTCTAATGTCTTTCTGACTCACCTTTTGTTCTATCTGACAATGAGAGCCAACAAAGCAAGTTACGGCAAGATGATGCACGATGTTTGGTTTGGTACACGATGGTACTTATGGATGAAACTTGTGGATAGACAAAGTTCTCCCTAGCTGAGAGGGAGTGTTAATTTTAGGTCAAAAGTCCATGTTGCACTACTCATATGATGATGGTCATATTTTGGTTGAATTCCTCTTTCGGAGAGGTGCAAGATTGATCTAAATATCATCTTGTTTGGATGAGTAGAACATATATTTCGAATTTATTTTCCACAGATGTGCAAGGTCGGCCAGATTTGTAATGTAGGATCACATGCCTAATAGATGTGTCACACACACCCTCACTCATGGATATAAATTGGAGAGACTTAGAGGTCATTTTCTCATCATCTTATCACACATCTCTCATTGTGATCTGATTTGTTCATTAGCCTTTGGAGGCCTCTTCCCTTCACACGTGCAGAGCTAGAGGAGTTGTTTTCTGCGGATCTTTTTAGGGCTTATTGTTGCAGCATCGACCAACGTTGACCATGGTCAACCCTTGGTCGTTTAACCTCAAAACTCTGCCAAAAATATGATTTTGAGAGGCCGTACTACTGGGCACTAAAATTGAGGAAATCAGAGCTATTTCACCGAAGCTATAATTTGCAGTGTTGAATTTTTGTTGTTGTCCTGCATTGACTTTCTGTGTTGAATTTGGGTTGACCAATGTTGACTTGTGATGAGCTATCTTTGAGGGTTGTCAGTGTGACACTTGGAGGATTGGCTGATCGAGAAATACTTTGTTGGCTCAAGCATCCTGTTGACTGACGTAATGCAACAATATCTCAATCTTTCCTGAACAAAAGGAATTGTAAATTCGATCTATATTATTAGCTTGTCTTATGTTCATCTATTATTGTGTTCTTTCACCATTTTACTCTCATGTTCATGTGATTTCTATTTTGTATCGGGCCAAAGAAAGATTGAAGTAAAATTGCATCAAGCATAGAACACCATGGTTATCTAAATTTAACATTTATACTGTCCAGAGGGGTGTGAATAGACATGTCCATTGGGGCAGGGTTGGCTTAAGAGGTAGGCCGACTTGGCACCTTGAGGGGTTTTTGACACAAAATTACATATTTGATAATTATTTTTCTTTTACAATAGTTCTAAATAGGACTTTGAATCTTTGACTCAAAAACCTAGAAGCATGAAGAGCATCCTTGTCTATCAAAATAATAATAATAATAATTGTTCTTTTTCTTTTCTCTTTTTTTTACATTAAATACATAACGGTACAGATTATGAAGACTGAAATTAGTTAAATTCTCCAACACTCCTTCTTAACTAGGGAGGTATTCATAATTGTACACTTAGTATAAGGATACTATAAAAAATTAAATGTTCTTATAAGAAGAGTCATATTGATAAGCCATCTTTAAGCATCGACATCATAACCAGAACTTTCAACATAGTAAGGCCTTAACAGATAAGCTCTAATTATATCAGAGTGTAACATTGATAAGCTTTATGTGAGACACCAAATGAACTCTTAAGGCACATACCCCATCTTTATGTTTACTAGGTATGTCCTTTTATGAATATTATTTAGCTTGGATTCCAAATCCTCAAAGAATATAAGTCCTCTTCGACCACTCTTGTCTTGGATACTTGTATAATCCTCAAACAATGTTGTTCTACTTCCTATATTAGATTATCTATCGTCAAGGAAAGTTCATATTATTTTCCAATCCTATAGACCCCGTTCTCCCTCCACGACCTTCACTATACATACGACTCTTAGTCCTAGCCTAGTGCATGACACATGAAGAAGAGAATATAATTTCCATTATCACCCCCTTTTAACGAAGGAGATAATTCTCATTCCCTCTATATCAATGAATATATTCTTACACCTCAAGTCATCAATCTTTCATATCACTTTCATCTAGTCATCATCAACAAAGGCATTATATTGAGCCAACCTAAGTAGAGCTTATTCATAGCTTCTTTTAATAATGAAATTGATATTCATTGTTATCGAATCATAAACATCAGGTTATCCTTTTTTACTGCTACCTCTCAATGCAAATATGATGTAAACATCTTGACCATATAATCCATCAATGATTGTTAAATTTATTGACTCAATTTATGAATTTATTGAATTGAGTTGAAAATAAACAATTGCACTTGCCTCAACAATTATTGTGCATTTATGCAACATTCTTCTAGGTAGAAAAACTATATACCAACTAGGTAATCAATATTAAATCATCAATATTATAGTTACCTCATCATGATGGCCTATCAACAAGATAATAGAGTCTTCTTACTTGTTTCCTTTGAAATCAACATCCTTTCACATGGTCTTTCCTCAAATTGTACTATAATATTTCTCCATGATATAAATCATCAATCAACATGTTTATGGAACAAGATAATCAACCAGATTAAATTCATGTCTATAATATTCTTTTAATCATGATTAAACTTATTACTTGAAGATTTCATTACTTACTTCCTCCAAGATAGCACATCGGATGTTGATTGGTATCATCAAGCATAATTTGCTTCCATATTTTTTCACATGTTTTTGTAATATGTCCTTTAGGGGGCCAATTTCAATTTCAAGTATATCATCAATATTATATTTTCAAAATTATATCATCTAGTTAGAGTGCCATGTTAAATTCTACTACTTGTTCCCTTTGATGTCAATATTCTGTTGTATGCTTTATCTTTACATTTCAACAAGGTTATACATCATCTTTAAATCATGAGTGTGTTCTTTAAATGAAATGATCAGTTGGAAGCTTCAACATCATTTCTTTCAAGGTCCTTAGAGTTCCCTCCTTTCACGATTCTCGTCATTTTCAAGGTGTCATCAATAAGCATGAGTGTTTATTTTCTTTGTTAATTCATCCTTATCATTTTTCTTCCATAATGTTGGCATCTGTCATTTTGTGTCTACAATTCTCAATTACAAATACAACCAAAAAATATACAAAGACAAAAGCATGATGTCAATTCTATCAATATAGGGTTTATTTGGTTTCTTGGAAAAAAGTACTTCTAGGGTTCTAGTTGCAAATCCTATATTTCTTTATTTAACCCTTACTATGGTTTTGTTATAAACATCATCCCTAGGGTTTTGAATTTCAAGCCCTAGCGTTTATTCAATTCAACCCTCTCTAGGTTTTACCACATACCCTGGATTATCCTTTCAAAATTAGATCTGCAAATCTTATATGTATAGAGCTAGGGTTTACTTAGAGGGAACAACCAATTAGGCTTAGGGTTTTCAATCCTAGGGTTTTAACTCAATTTAACTAAGGTTTAGAAACCCTTATTACAAAGAGTTATCAAGACTACACATTTATATAAACACTAGCAACTTTATAGTTATCAATACCTACCATGAGTAATTGTAAAAAACTAACTGCAAGACCCCAACCATACTATAGAAATATCTCATATGAAAAAAAAATGTACCTTTTTATTTCATTATTACGATGAGTTTCATCAAACAGGTATTCAAACTTTAGCTAGTTTCCAAAGCATTATTTCCTTCATGTTTTCTTCAAAAACAAATCTTTGCCACTTTATCTTCTTCGCGATATCCATGTCTTTGTCAAAATTTCTTCAACAAGTGATTATATTTGATACAGGTGCCTAAATGTTTTCTACATTGAGTTGCTAGCTTTGTCTGCCAAACCAAGACTGCTTCTAATTTCAAGGATAAACCAATCCACTTAGTCTTTTGCCCATCAATTATTGTAAAGCCAAAAAATTTCTTCTTTCAGGTTGGCTTCATAATAATCACTTCCCGTAGTTGATATCCATGATTTATATTCCATCATTGTCAAAAATATATATTTTTCATAGATCATTTGTCATAGCATCAAATTCCATACCAATTATTTTTGTTCTCATCCTCTATGTAAGTCATAGTTCCACTCTTCTCATTGTCTCATAGGTTATATACTTAATATTATTAGTTTTCATAACAGATTTTTTCATACCTTATTTTCCTTAGAAGATCAATACCATCCATTGTAGGAGTTCATAGATTGAAATTCATGCTACAAGTGTCGGATCCATATTTGAAGTGCAATATCCATGCAAGTCCATAACTTTGTAATGGAAATTTGCTCGATGTGGGCCACAGATCATTACTACCTTATTGTGTCATACATATGGAATCATACAGTCATAAGATGCGAGTCATTATCAGTAAAATATTGGGAGATAAATTAATGCAAACCACCACAGTGTATATGATACAATCATATGATCCGAGCCTTAGTTACTCTCATGCAAGCACATAATGACACTACATTCTATGCATATTAAGGCGAGGTTATTTTCACTACAAGATCATGAATATGGTGGCCACAACATGTATAGAAGAGAATATAACAACTATAGTTTCTTTGTGCATAAGGGTGATATCATAGCGCATTAGTGCACTATTACAAATCAAAACCACAAGAGTGATCCTTGGTCAAAGAGCGAGAGAGTCCTTAATAAAAAAGCCTTTGTATTACTGAGACAAATATATTGAGTGAACCCCTTAGCACAATCATGTGTGCCATTGTAAGAAATAACAATCTATTTCACCCACAAAATCGTGCTTTAGAGTGACAAAAAACTATTGAGGTGACGAGCCATGATGTAAGCTTCTTTAGTTCATGGTGTATGAGCTATTGTAAACATGGGAGAAGGGTTTTCTTTAAGACTCATAGTAATATCATTAACCATACACTCATGTATGAGAATCAATTCTTAGATATATTGAAATTGTGCATCTAGAGGTATCATAATCAATAAATAAATCATGTTAGAGATTTGAAGTCCTTTAGAAGATCATAAAATTTGAAGGGTTACAAGATGTCTCAGAACTACACCAAAGTTGAGCCCATAATTTTATTTAGTTCATAGTAGTATTTATGATCTTCAGACCTTGTTTTACCAAACCAAAGCTCTGATACCATGTTGGAAAACTAGGAGGATTTATAGTTATATTATATTTTCCTTTCTTTGATAATTTCTTATGAAATTTGTTTGCTTCTTATTTATTTAATTATTTTATTTCTTCATAAAAAAGTTATCAAAACATAAACATGAATATCACAAGAAAAAAGAGAACACAAGATATAGACTCCAAGCCACAGAAAAATCCTTCCAAGGGGAAAACCCGGATAATTCTCTTGTTATAGAATTAGATGAAATGAGATATCTAAGACCCATAACCACAAAAAGTTTTTACCACTTGATGTTAAGCCAAGCCTTTCTTCTTTCCAGCAGATCCATCAGTAAGAGATCAATAGAAAGAGATGTACGAAGGAATAACTTCCACAAATTATAGCTCAAGAAGAAATCCTCTCTTTCATACTCCAACCCTCCAGTTCTTCTCTACCATTTTTGTGATATTCTAGACCACAATCCATAAATTTTGTGTGTCCAAATGAGCTCCATATTCCTTTTATTTATACTTCACAGACGGGTGTGAATAGACATGTCCATTGGGGCAGGGTTTACTTTACAGGTAAGCTGACTTGGAACCTAGAAGGGTTTTTGACCCAAAATTACGTATTGGAGGATTCTTTTTATTTTTCTTTTACAATCGGTCCAAATTGGACTTTGACTCTTTCACTCAAAAACCTAGATGCCTAAAGAACATGTGTGTCTAAAAAAATAATTATAATAATTTTTCTTTTTTTTTTCTCTTCCTTTTTTCATAAAATACATAATGGTACAAATTATGAAGACCAAAATTAGTTAAATTCTCCAAAAAAAATCCTCTATAATAAATATACTAGACTTATACAACTTCCAAACGACTCCCAATATCATTATATATTTACAATATATAAAATCTTAAGATGCAAAATTACCCTACATTATTTTTCGTTGGTGTATTCATCTCTGTTGGTCCAAAATTTTTAGAGTTGTTTTAAATGAGTTTTACATCCCATCCTAAGCCCTTATCACCCTCATTCAAATCCTATGTGCTTAAGGTCTCCTCCCTTTGTTTATAGAAATCCTTTGAATCACTACTATTGACTGCAATACATCTTTCCTCTTCCACTAGAATTGGGTGGTCCAATATGTAGCTCAACATCTCAATCACTAGCTGCAACCTTTCCACTTTAACTCCAAGATGCTAAGGTTATAAGATGGAATCTTGAATTGAGTGTGAGAATTAGAAAATTTAATTTCAACAAATCTGGCGGTCAAGGTGAAAAAATTATATGGGTGCTTCAATCTAGGTGTTATAAAGATTTATTTCCTCTGCAATTATATTCCCCTGACTAGCCATTACTAAATTATCACTCCAATCTACCTTTGTACCATGGTGAATGAGATACTTGATTGTTGGATTGACTTTGGGATGCTTTAATTCCATCCTTTTATAACCATCTTGGCTTAAACTTTGCAAGACTTCATATCCAATTATGCGATTAATGTCAGTCATAGCATACAATAAAAGGACCCGACTTTTCATCCTAGAAGTATATACAACCGTAGAGGGAAGAAAATATTGCAAGCATGTAAGCTTCAGAGGGATTAATATCATGATATTTCTACTTGCGTGAACTTTTACCTCAGCTATGATATTTCTCCTCCATCTATCCTTTGATAATCAACTTATGGTGTAATCATTCCAAGTGGAGGTTTGATTCCATTGGACTACAATATTATCTATTATCCAACACAGACGAGTATTTTTGTTTATTATCTTGTGCCCATTGCATTGTCTTTCCTTAGGAATGGCAACGTCCCATTCTTTTATTTGATCCTTTAATCTAGTAATTATTGACATCCATTGAAATATTTCCTTAATTTTCATGGAAAATGTTCTATTATGTAAGTCCTGTTGTCCAACACCAATTCTCCTTGATCCAAAGAAACACCTTTATTGGCCAAGGAATCCACCTCATAATTGAGGTACCTTTTAACATTAAAAAAATCAAACTTTTTAAACTTTTTCAATTGTAGATAAATTTTTTGCACGATGGGATATTCAAGCTAAATATTCTACTTGGTTGTTAGTTGATTCTCCTAAAACAAAAGAAAAATCAATCTTGCTTTCTTTGTCAAGGCGAAATATAACCCCTCCTACTCCTGCCACCCCTGATTTCATAATATATTTTAACTTATGCTTTTCTTAATTACTTTGAATTTAATATATGTTTCTCTACAATTTTTTTAGATCCTAAAAATGATGTTAAAATTGATATTACAAAGAAAGCATAAAGGGAAAATAAGAATGAAAATATGGCATAACACAAGTCTCCTTAAGTTGGTATGACATTTTCAAATCTAATTTATACTCATTTACAAAATAGTTATACAATAATTTTTTATCCATTTACAAATTGAATGAATTTCACTATATCATTATGTGGGTAGTAAACTTGCATAACGCACGTGCCTATTTTTTCTTGTGCATGTAAACGCATGTAATATACTATAAGGATTTTATAAATATTCAGTATTTCATGTTTTCTACAATTGTTTTCAGAAATTGTGGACTTAAGGGTATTCGACATTCCAGGTAAAGGAATGAAGGAAAAATGAAAAAAAGGTGATACACAAACAATGTCTCCTTCATTTGGTATTGTGATTTTATATATTATTTATTCTCCCTTAGAAATGGTTAGATTAGTTGTTCCTGTCAAATTTTAATAGAACACTATATGACAATTTGAAATTAGAATTTAATTTTCATTCATGTTAATAATTTTTTTATTATTGTTTGCAAAATCTTGGCCCAAAAGTAAACAAAACATTACAATTGTCATCTAATAAACGTAAATTTATTCTAACTCAAATTGGATTTTCATGAACAACTTCTACTTGTATTTGAAATGATTAGGAAGTAAAATACATACAACACATTTTAGTTTGTGTAATATTGGTATGTTCAAATACAAACTCCCATAAATATGTTTCGTGATATGTATCTATTTGGATGCATAGATCAACTCGAACTAGAGAAATTAGGAATAATTGTTAATTTATATCTTCACAATGATAGTGATATCAACTTCGAAGTGGAGGATAATGAAAAAAAATGAAGTAAAATCAGTTTCTTTGAAGAGGAGTATACAAAAATTATACCAAACTTGATTGAAGAATCAAGTAATGATTTTCCAAATACAATAAAGAATTCAATGTTTCATTTTGATAGCTATGGAACCTTCACAAAATCTGGAGTAAAGAGGTTCATCAATATTTTGGAACATATCACTAAAGTTATAAAATATTGTTGTGTGAGATGTAAAAAATAGCATATGTACTTCTTCATTTGCAACAAAGAGGTAAAAATTTGGATAAAATGCCAAATGATAAAATTGAGGTTCAGTTACTTTCTTTGAGGAGATTGCATTTAAATGAAATGGAAAAGAGAATTGTAGAAAGTGATTTCAATCCTATTGCTAAATTTCAAAAATCTAGGAAAGTTAAATATGAGACAGCGAAGCTTGAAGATCAATGTGATGAAATTCATGAAAAGTTCAAGAAATGATATTTATTTTCAAACTCTTTCACTGGAATGGTGGATGTTCAAAGATGTATGAAGTACAACAAAATGTTTAAATTAAGGTCATGGGATGATTTAAATGTTAAAATATTAATCAAGTCATTTCTAGCGAAATTTCAAGCATCATTTCCTGATGATCTTGTAATCTCATTTGATAAAACTGAGATTGATCCACTACTCAATCTTGTGAGATTGTAAATGACACAGATTTTCGAATGCCAAAAAAATAAAATTTTGGAGAGTTGATGGTGAACACACCATTCAAGCAGTGAAAGAATTTATATCAAATCTAATATATAGTGTATCTGTGGAGGCAAAGAAAGAGTATGAAAGACATAATTCTTGATTACTGTATCCATTAGTTGAACCCAATGAGCTCACTCAATTATTTTTTTAAAACAATTCTGCAAGTAAGATGTTCTACAAAACTCCAACTATTGATTGTGTGCTCTTTGTGAGACATTTCTTAATTTCCAATGATAATTTAAAGAAAGAGAGAATTAGATATTCTAAGACAACTAAAGGTAAGGTATGTAATTTTAATTATTTTTGCACCTATCAACTTATTATCATATCTCAATTTATTTTAGACAATGATTCATCAGCATGACTTATTTTAGTTGATAATATAAGCAATGTCTTCCCATTATGAGTATTTTAACCCAGCGTTTCGGACTTCATAAGTGAGTCCATCATCATGGGTAAACGCCTAGTGTTCTTTGAAATTTTGTTTTTTTTCACTTATGAAGTCCGAAACGTTGGGTTAAAATACTCATAATAGGTTATTCCTCCACTTTGAAAACCATTTCACCTGTATGGACTCACTTTTTAAAAATGTATTCCCATGTTAACAATTAATTTTCATTAGTTTTTACTTATTTTATTTCAAAATATAATTCATATTTTCATATCTACATTGAATTCTTACTAGTTTTTTTTTTTTTTTTATCAATTTGATGATGAAATGTTGTGATCTTTCTTTGACTCCCCAAGTTCAAATTTTTTTGATAAGAAAATTCTCTTATATCTTGATCAAACAACTTGGGATAATTAGGACAATTTTTTAGCTGTTACAAACTAAGAAAATTGAAATGTTCCCTAAGTCAACCTGAATTAGAGAAGTACAAGACAAATAGTCTACATAATTTGACAACTACTTCTCTATGCCCCCTTCAAGGAATAACTACAAAAGGAATTCCTTCAGTAGCAGATAATTTATTGGATGGAATGGTATGGTTTCCTATTTCATTTAATCATCCAACAAGTGCCATAAAATTGAAATATTCTTGAAATAATTTGAACATCCAAAAAAGTTATTGGATGGAATGGTTGCATATTGTAAAATTCATGATGAGAAATTGAGTGATATGACTCTTACTACATATAATATTATTGAGCATTATAAAATAAGTGATATTGCATTTTCCAACTTTTGTATAGAAATGGAAGGGTATACTTATGTAAAAGGAGTAAGAAATACAAAAATAGATTCCCTTTCTCAACAAACATGTAGAGTCCTCAATATAATAATACATGTACCAACAATATTTAAATAATTTGACAACGATTTTCACTTTGGTTTTCATTTTGGAAGGCCTAGTTTTTTGTCACCAATTTTTCATGATTTCCCTTATTAGTTGGAACCAACTTTATACAATGACCTTTTTTTCTTAGATACATTGGCTTCGAAAGAAGAACCATTCCAGAATGGATATTATATTAATTTTTCTTTATATTTTATCGAAAAAAGTGATTTGGATGAATTTAATAACGTTCTCTTCGTGGAACTTTGGTCTTGTCATGAAGTACTTGAGGCTTTTGAAATTTCCATAAAGAACTCCAAGTTCAACTATAAAATTACTAATAACATTTATGAATATGAGTCCCAAAATAGGTATAGATATGATATAGTTTTACCTATACATTTCTATACTTTAATTGAAGCATTTTGATTCTTCAAAATACTCTGATATTGATGAAGACACAATTGATTAAAATTATAGAGATTATTATTTATGGGTATTGTTATCTCTAAATTGGTACTGATGGGCTGCTCCACCAGACAACTTAGAGTAAATATTTCAAACCAGCTTTTGACTTAGGATTAGCCTCTTCAGCCTGAGAGGGATCTCTCAAATTAACTTATTATTTTCTTAATTAGGATTCAATCAGATGGCTATATGTACTTTAATGTATTTTGTTGCAGGTGAAAAATGTGTAGGGTTTATTACCATTGGGCTTATCGAGTCAGTGTGAGGAAATTCAATGACAATGGCTCTCCTTGTGGAAGCTGAGGCTTTTAATGCTTCAATGAAAGGACAATACACACACTGGAATATTTAATAGCTTAATGTTAAAAGGAAGTCAGAGCATGAAGAACATGAATTCTGAGTAATTCAACATCAAGATATTAGAAACAAAATATTAAGAAACATAAGACATAAGCTCATTGAAACAATCAAAGAATCTCAGGTGAAGTAGAAAACATAGTCACTGTATATTACGGATGATAAAAAATTTAAAATAGTGGTAGTTTTAAATAGCATTCTCCAACCCCTTCTCATTCGAAGTTCTTCCTATTAATAGGTTTTTGTTCATTACAATGGATCTACCCATTTGGCTAGATCATCGAACCATCATCTTTGACACCTATCTTAACCATTAAATATATTCTTGGAACTAAAAAGACACCTAATAACTTACGACTTACAAGCCTATTATGACTCTACCTTTCATTTATTACATTCACTTATATGTAGAATGGGATAATTACATCAATGATAACCAAGTGCTCGAGTGGCACTAACCATAACCTAGACATAAATATACCCACTAGATTTAGGAACCGATCACCCTACTTTTAAGGAGAAGATGACCATAACATTGATCACTGTCTTGATGCTGAGCTAAAAAGGTGACATCTTTGTGTTGGAAATATTCTCATTGATGGAAAAGGAGAAGACATGAGAAACACCTGGACTATCATTCAAAGGAGCAAAGAAGCAAAAGAAACAGGGTCTTTAGAGAGCTGCAGAATGTGTGAGTGCTCCAGTTTGGGCAAACAGGGGTTTGTTCCTGTAAGCCTACGAGCAGTTGAAGCCTTTGTAAGTAATTTCATCTGCATATATGAGGAATCAGTTTCAGTATTACATGGGTATCATTTGGTTTAAGGTCTGTGTGGTAGGCTTTGAGTTTCAATAAGAAATCGTATTAGAAACAGTACGTGATAAACTCTGTGTTAAGGGTTAATGTCAATGTTTGATTCATAAGAAATTTGAATGTGCCGAGGGTTATGTTATAAAGTTTTGATTCTGGAATGAATAAAGTCAAATCGATGCTATTGAATTGAAATTCCATGAACCTTGTAGATCGAAGGCCAAAATTTCTTGACTGGAATAGGTATTGAATAAGGCACTTGAAGGAAACTTACAAGTTCCGTTGTGTAATTATGGTGTTGTAAAGTTCTGGGTTTCGAAGTCCATATAGGGATTTTATTGTAATGGGAGTTGAATTGAGGTTGTAGGAGCATGAAACTTGAAGGCACAAAGTAACAATCCTTGAATATGTCAAGAGGAAAAAGGTACGTTGGAGAGGTTTAATTACTGGGTGGAACCCTGATTCTATTAAACTATGAAAAAGAACCAGTCTTTTTACAATCACGAATTTGAGGTTTGGTAATGAATTGAAAGCAGTCCTCAATAAAGAATAACTGGAGCACCGTCAAATGAATCGAGTGGAAGCACCATAAGTGATGGCGCAGTTTGAAGAGAAGCAGAACTCTGGTTATGTAGAAGAAATCAAAGTTAAAGAGGTGTGATTGAATTAGAAGGTGTTGGGGTTAATGAACTGAAATCCAATGGTTCGCTGAGTAAATAAGAAGGGGGAACCATGAATAAATGAGAAGGTGAAATAGTGAATGAGGAGGTGGTTTGAGAAATAAAACCAGCAGTATCGCGTGGCTAATTAAGTGGTAAGTTGTTTTGCCTTTTTGAACGCGATAAGGTTATCAGGTGGACGCGTGGAAAAGAGTGGTTTTTAAAAACCATTTTTATCACGTAATTTCTGAGAAATAAGCTTCGTGCATCTTGGTAGGGCGATGATCGTCAGATGGGTGAGTAATTGAGTTTTGGAACGCGATGAGAGATAGACCATTGGATCACAAGAGAAGTTGCACGGGCGAAAGGTATGTGAATAAATGATGGGACCCAGAACTTTAATGTGTTTGATATTCGATTTTTATGGAGGCAAACCAGCGGTATCGCGCTGCTCAAAACTGGTAAGTGAAATTCCTCAAAAAAACGCGATATCACCCATTGCTTGACACATGTTTTTTAGTGGTATTTCGAAACCAGTTATATCGCATGATTTCTGAAGCCCAAAGCATGTGCAAGTTTATTGCGCGATATCTGTAGGATGTTGGATCAAATGATCCAATGGTGTTCGCATAAGTAGTCAACACAAAAGTTAATGAAAGGTATGTTGAGCTGTGGGCCATAGATGATGACATTCGTGATGCGTGAAATTCGTGACAATGGTAAGTTATAATAACTAAAGGTTGGTTTTGATGAATGGTACTTTGCATACTTGAACCCAAGTCGATTTATTAATGTCGAATATCAAGCTTTGACATTTGGGTTTATCAAGTTGCGGGCGTAATAGTTATATGCAATGGCCATTGTTTAAACAAGGGTTGAATTTGGTATAAGCAGATAAAGACTACCTTTGGTTTAATACATGTTGGGTATATTAATGTGAGAGTCAAAGATTTGCTTTGAACTCGATAAAAGAAACCAATTCCATCAAGTGGGTCTATAATACGATAAAAAGAGAAAGAGCTTTCACGTAAGAGTTGAAAGTTTTGGAAGTGCTTTTGGTCATGGTCTTAACCATAGGAATTGTGAATAGAGAAAATAAGCTTCCAAATAAGAGAATAAACCTAAATTGTATTGTTGTGTGGTTTTTACAACCATAAGTGAAATAAGCTTCCACATTATTATTGTGACATTGCCCAAATTTAAAATTATTTGGGGCTAAGCTTGTAAAGAAATTATATATGAAGCAGATACACAATTGCAGTGAACAGAGATTTGCAGAATTGAATGAGTGAAGAACAAGATCATTCAGGGATCTTGCAAGTAAAATAATTTTAAATATGATTTGAAATTTATGATTGCAGAATTATGGTTGCAGAAAAGTGAAGACATAGTTTCTGCAAAGTAGATTTTGGCTATGGTTGGAACCATTAAGGTTGAAGAAAGTTGCCAGATTTAGAACATAATTTGGGAAATGCATTCTACATGCATAGAAAGTAGGAGAGTATGTATAACTGTTACACTACAACAGCAGAAAAGACAAACATACAGTGAGCCAAGAACTGAAAGGGTTGAATGAGATATATCAGTTGCAAATGTTTTAATTAATTTTATATTGTTTGTGATGCAAAGGAAAGTATCCGTAGGCAAAGAAATACCCCACTATAATATTGAAATGTATACACATTGTTATATTTTTCTGAATGTGCTAAGCAATAAAATGAGAAGGTGGAAGGCAAAGAGTCATACATATTCACTTCGAATTCCATGTGGAATACAAACAGTCATGAGGTGAAATCTATAAATGATATCACATAGATATGCATAAGGAGAGGTTAGAGAATGGAGAAATGAGGCAGAGAGGGTAAGAAGAAGGAGGAGAAGATAGAGAAGCTGTGAAGATTCAGAGATGATATAAGGCAGATATGAAGGCTGGTGGACACCAGTGAAGAAGGAACAAAACAGAGCTGATATCCAGGTAAATCAGCATGTGTATTTTTTTTGAAAGAGTGAGAAAGTTGGTGCTTCCATATCAAGTTGTAGCTTGATAGATGTCATTTGTAGCTGGCTGAGGTAGGAGCCTCCTGTAGGTTGTAGCCTGCAAAAAAAAGATGGGAGTTGGAGCTTCCTTGCAAGTTGTAGTTTGCAGAATTTAGGTTGTAGCCCCCTGTAGGTAGGAGCCTACAGAAAATCAGTGGTGAGAGGGAGTTGGAGCTTGCCTTTCCATCACAACAATCATAAGATGTGGTTTTCTCCCTTATGGGTTTCCACTTATATTTGTTGTCTATATGCATGATGATTATGTGTTGATACTCTGTATTTATTCTGCTTAATACCTGATGCTCACTTATTAAGATTGCTATTCCATTGTGTATTAAGTTGATCACAAAATGATGATGTGAATGAGTATAAAAGAAAGTTTAATAAGAACATGACTGCATTAAATTGATTCACCCCACCTCTCAGTTTAACCAAGGGTTCAAAAATTGGTATCAGTGCGAGTTTCTTCAGTATCAATTTAACAACTAGAAGGATATCCTAGGTCCCTAGGATGGCTAGTCTAGAAGGATGCTCAACAAATAAAGCCCATTTGTTCACCGGTACAAATTATGCCTTATGGAAAATAAGAATGAGGACGTACATAATATCTCTAGGAATAGAATTTTGGGCTACTGTGGAATTGGGATATGCCCCAAAGGAGTCGGACTCAGAGAAAGATGCCAAACTAGATTTTGTAGCAAATGCAAAAGCCATGAATGCACTCTTAAGTGGACTGTGTGAGGCAGAATTTATCAAAGTAATGCACAACAAGATTGCCAAAGAAATATGGGATACATTAGAAAGCATCCATGAGGGAGACAAAAAGGTGAAGATAGCCAAACTATAAGTCTATATAGCTCAGTTTGAAAATATAAAAAAGAATGATGATGAAGACATTGCCAACTTCTTCTTAAGGGTTGCAGAAATCGTGAATAACATGAAAGCTCTTGGAGAAACCATAAAAGAATGTGTAATTGTTCAAAAGATTCTAAGATCTTTACCATCCAGCTTTAACCCCAAGGTTTCTACCATAGAAGAAACAACTAATTGGGAAACTTTGACCATGAACCAATTACTTGGAAACTTAACAACCTATGATATGAGATTACCACAGAGGAGTCAAATGTGAGAGAGGCAGCCTTTAAGACAGAGAAGAACAAAGAAGAAAAAGAAGATACATGCTCCTACTCTGATGAAGAAGAGGCCAAATTTGTCAAAATATTGGATAGAGGCTCAGGGAAGTATAAAGGTAAGCTTCCATTTAAATGCTTTAACTGTGGAGGAGTTGGACACTACGCATCTAAGTGTCCTTATCATAAGACAAAGAATCAGACTCAAGAGACAGAGAAAACCATATCAAAGAACTGGAAGAAAGACAATAGATACAGGAGAAAATCATTTTATGCTCAGCAAGATAGCAGTGCATCTGAAAACTCAGATGAAACCTCAAATGAAGAAGAAACCTTTTAATTTGTATTGATGGCCAAGGAAGAGATTGAAGGATTCCTTCTAGAAGATGAGGAAGAAGGTGAAGTTGATCTTGAGGGGGAGCTAAGAAGTTCCCTGGAGGAAATAGACAGACTTAAACTAAAGTGCAGAAAACATAAAGACATTCTCCTCAAATATGTAAGAGAAGAAAAAAATTCAGAAGACCTCATTCAGTTGAAAGTAGAGCTTGAAGAAGCCAAGAAGGTGGAAGACACTCTGCTAAAGAAAATTGAGGATAAAGTTTAGAAGCAAGAGAAACTGGAAGAAGAAGTTGTATTCTTAGGAAGGAAATTAGAAAAATCCCAAAGGAAATTGTCAATGAACTCTTCTCAAATGACAAGCTCTGAACAGTTGAATAAAATTCTAAATGCTCAAAGATCTCCCTTGATAAAGACTGGGATAGGCTATGAAGGAGAAACAAGTAAGTCCAAGGAAGAAGATTACATAAATATCATTTTTGTAAAAGCTGTTAAGGACAATGAAGCAGCCCAGAAGGTTCCTACAGAAATAGAAGCCTGCAATGAAGTAAACAGACACAAGAAGGAACCTCAAATGACAAAGAACGAAATAAATAAACAGTCAACTCAAAAAGGCTCATATACTCCTGAATATATAAAATTTGGAAGCTATCAAAGGAGATTCTTCCCCCCTATGAAAAATGTCACTTGTTATGCCTGCCACAAACTGGGACATATTGCTGCATACTGTCATAAAAGGAGAATCGATTCCAACCAGAAAAGGATGCAAAAAGTGAAAAGACTACCTCAAGCTAACAAATGGAGCATGGAAAATTTTAGGGGCTAATATTCGAAGGTGGGCTAATTTTCCATGGTTTTTCCAAAAAAATATTCGCCAATTTCCATTTTTCTATAAAAATGATTCGACCAAATTTTACAATATAAAATTATTTTACGTTAAAAATCGCCAAAATTATATAGACAATATATATAATATCATTATAAACTTGAATAATTTTACAAATACATCAATAAACATTTTATAGTTTGCATATTGGGGACTAGTGAGATTCGCCAATTTTTTAAACTTCAAAATAATTTTCCATCCTTAAAATTTTCCCTTAAATGGAGAAGACAACCCTTCATCAGGTATGCTAATTGTTTTTATGGGTATTTTTTTTACTGTAAGGAGTTCGGCCATAAAGCCAAAGAATGCAGAATGAATGGAAAAATACTAATGTATGAAAACTTAAGGAGATGGATGAACAATGGAGAATTCACTTGTGTACATAATTCATTCAGAAACATAATCAAATGCTTTGAATGCCATCAAATCTGACCCAAGTGTCACAAATTTCCTCTCAGAGAATGTGGTCCATCCTCTTAGGAAAGGTACCAAACAAAAGGATGCATGCAGTGGAAAAAGAAGTTGAATAAGTGTGACCTGGCTCTAATAGCTCAAGATCAGAAAAACCAATGGAATTTGGACAATGGATGCTCAAAGCACATGACTGGAGATCGAAGTAAGTTTGTAACCTTTGATGAAAAGAAATATGGGAATGTAACATTCAGCAATGAGAAAGCAGGGAAAATCAAAGGGAAAGGCTCAGTCAGTCTGGATAATGGAAGAGGAAAGGCTCAAGATGTACTATTTGTGGATGGGCTAAAAGCCAATCTGCTAAGTGTCAGTCAAATGTGTGACAAAGGATGTGAGGTTCTTTTTAAAGCACAAGACTGTGAAGTAAGATCAAGCACCACAGGAAAGACCTTGATCAAAGGTATTCCAACAGAAAGTATTGTCTATATAGTGAAAGAGGAGAATGAAGCATGCCAGCTAAGCAAACTTGATAAATTATGGTTATGGCATAGAAGATTGGGACACCTTAACTTTGACCACATCATAAGTCTGAGCAAGAAGAATGCAGTCAGAGATATGCCGGCAATAAAGAAGCCCTCAAATACCATATGTAAAGCTTGCCAATTGGGAAAACAGACCCGCACATATTTTAAGACCAAAGATGAACTATCAACAAGTAGGCCACTTCAGCTTGTACACATGGACCTGTGTGGACCTTCAAGAACTAAAGCACAAAACAGAGAATATTATTTCATGCTGATAATAGATGATTTTTCCAAAATGACGTGGGTAACATTTCTCAAATATAAATGTGAAGCACTTGAGAAATTCATGATATTCAAGGCATTGGCAGAAAATAAAACAGGATGCAAGCTAAAGTGTATCAGATCAGATAGAGGAGGTGAATTCACAGACTATGATTTTGTAGACCTTTGCAATGAACATGGGATAAAACAACAGTTTACAATTGCTGGTACACCTCAATAGAATGGAGTGGAAAAGAGACAAAACAGGTCAATACAACATATTGCCAGAGCAATGATGCAAGAAAGTAACATTCCCCAAACCTTCTGGGAAGAAGTAGTACATACAACTATGCACATTCTTAACGAAGCTCATTTAAGACCAAACTATGACAAGACTCCTTACGAATTATGGCATGGTAAACCAGCATCAATCAAGCACTTTAGAGTCTTTGGAAGCAAGTGTTTCATAAAAATTAATGATGAAAATCTGGGGAAGTTTAATGCAAGAGCTGATGAAGGAATATTTTTAAGATATGCATCCAAGAGTAAGGGTTACATGTGCTACAAGAAAACTCTACAAAAAATTGTGGAAAGCATTGATGTAAGATTTGATGAAGATCTACCAAACAAAACAAGAAGTACAAGATGCAGCAATCCTCCAAAAGATCATGAAGAAGAGAACCAAGATAATGATGAACTGAGGAAGACAACAGAAGATACTGAATTAAACTCAAAAGTTCCCTCAATACACACTCAAAAGAATCATCCAGAAGATCAAATCATTGGGGACAAGAGTGTGGGAATCCAGACAAGAAGACAGCTTGCTGAATAGACAGAAGAAGTATACCTAGCCATGCTATCTCAAATAGAGCCAAAGAAGTTCGAAGAATACAACAAAGACAAAAACTGGGTAAATGCTATGAATGAAGAACTGGACCAAATTGAAAAGAATAATACCTGGGAATTAATTCTAAGACCCTCTGGGAAAAATGTCATTGGCTCAAAATGGATATTTAAGAATAAGATGAATGAACAAGGGCATGTAATCAGAAATAAAGCCAGACTTGTATGCAAGGGATATTCACAAATTTAAGGTCTTGACTATGATGAAACCTTTTCCCCTGTAGCCAGAATGGAAGCAATCAGAATGTTTTTGGCCTTTGCATGTTATCATGATTTCAAGGTATATCAAATCGATGTGAAGTATGTCTTCTTGAATGGAGATCTAGAGGAAGAAGTATACATGGAACAACCTGAAGGATTCTCATTAACTGATAAACATGGCTATGTGTGTAGATAAAAGAAAGCCTTATATGGTCTGAAACAAGCTCCTCATGCATGGTATTCAAGGCTGGACAAATACTTGCAAAAACAAGGTTTTAAGAAAGGAGGAGTAGACAACAATTTGTACATAAAGGCTAATGAAAATAAACTCCTAATTGTAGTAGTATATGTAGATGACATCATGTTTGGTAGCAACAAAGAGAAGTTAACAAAAGAATTTGCTGAAGAAATGAAATCAGAATTTGAGATGTCTATGATTGTAGAGCTCACCTTCTATTTAGGACTTCAAATTCAACAAAAGAACACAGGAACATTCATCTCACAAGAAAAATACTTAAGAGAGATGTTGAAAAGGTTCCAAATGGAAGACTGCAAACCTGTGTCAACTCCCATGATCACTGGATGCAAGCTATGTGCTAATGATGGATCTGTAGATATATATCAAAGAATTTACAGATCCATGGTAGGAAGTATGCTATACCTAACTGCCTCTAGACCAGACATTGTGTTGGCAGTAGGACTGGGGGCAAGATATCGAGCAGCACCAAAACAAAATCACTTACTAGCAATCAAGAGAATATTCAGATATATACAAGGAACTGCACATTATGGGCTATGGTATCCAAAAAGAAAAAACTTCCCTTTGATAGTATATATAGATGCAGATTGGGCCAGCAGCATGGATGGCAGGAAAAGCACAAGTGGAGGTGCATTTATTTGGGAAAAATTCTGGTGTCATGGCTAAGAAAGAAGCAAACTTCCATCTCTCTATCTACAACAGAAGTGGAATACATAGCAGCAGCAACATGTTGCACACAAGTAATGTGGATTAAAAAAACTCTCCAAGACATGAAGGTAAGCATGGATGATTCCATTTCAATCAAATGTGACAATACAAGTGCAATAAGTATATCAAAAAATCCTGTTTTTCATTCAAAAACAAAGCACATCCCGATTAAGTACCATTTCCTCATAGAACAAGTAGCACAGAAAGTAGTGAAGTTGGAATATGTACCAAAAAAGAAACAAACAGCAAACATATTCACAAAACCTCTTGCTAAAGAACCATTCGAATATATAAGAGACAAACTAGGGGTAATGTCTGCAGATGTTGCTCTCTGACATGAAAAGAAAGCATCATTCCTTGGGTAGATCAGAAAAGAAAACATCATTCCAGGGGAAGATCAGTCAACAAATATTGTCACAAAATAGATAGAGCTAGTGAGCAGTGCATGGACAGGTCCTCAAGATCAGAGTATTATGGATAAGATTTGGAAACCACACTAGGAAATGTGCAACCCTTTTCCATTGATGTCAAAGGGGGAGGAAAAGCAAGCAAAAGAAGAGTATTAAAGTATTTCCATCAATGCCAAAGGGAGAGACTGTTGGAAATATTGTCATTGATGGCAAAGGAGAAGGCATGAGCAACACCTGGACTATCATTCAAAGGAGCAAAGAAGCAGAAGAAACATGGTCTTTAGAGAGCTGCAGAATGTGTGAGTGCTCTAGTTTGGCCAAACAGGGATTTGTTCCTGTAAGCCTACGGGAGGTTGAAGCCTTTGTAAGTAATTTCATCTGCATATATAAGGAATCTGTTTCAGTATTACATGGTTATCATTTGGTTTAAGGTCTGTGTGGTAGGATTTGAGTTTCAATAAGAAATCATATAAGAAACAGTATGTGATAAACTATGTGTTAACGGTTAATGTCAATGTTTGATTCATAAGCAATTCGAATGTGCCGGGGGTTATGTTATAAAGTTTTGATTCTGGAATGAATAAAGTAAAATCGATGCTATTGAATTGAAATTCCATGAACCTTGTAGATCGAAGGCCAAAATTGCTTGACCGGAATAGGTATTGAATAAGGCACTTGAAGGAAACTTACAAGTTCCATTGTGTAATTATGGTGCCGTAAAGTTCTGGGTTTCAAAGTCCATATAGGGATTTTATTGTAATGGTTGTTGAATTGAGGTTGGAGGAGCATGAAACTTGAAGGCACAAAGTAACAATCCTTGAATATGTCGAGAGGAAAAAGGTATGTTGGAGAGGTTTGATTACTGGGTGGAACTTTGATTCTGTTAAATGTGAAAAAGAACCGGTATTTTTACAATCACGAATTTGAGGTTCAGTAATGAATTGAAAGCAATCTTCAATAAAGAAGAACTGGAGCACCGTCGAATGAATCGAGTGGAAGCACCATAAGTGATGGCGCGGTTTGAAGAGAAGCAGAACTCTAGTTATGTAGCAGAAATCGAAGTTAAAGAGGCGTGATTGAATTAGAAGGTGCTGGGGTTAATGAACTGAAATCCAATGGTTCGTTGAGTAAATAAGAAGGCGGAACCATGAATAAACGAGAAGGCGGAATAGTGAACGAGGAGGCAGTTTTGAGAAATAAAACCAGCAGTATCACATGGCTAATTAAGTGGTAAGTTGTTTTTCCTTTTTGAATGCGATAAGGTTAGCAGGTGGACGCGTGGCAAAGATTGGCTTTTAAAAACCATTTTTATCGCATAATTTCTGAGAAATAAGCTTCGTGCATCTTGGTAGTGCGATGATCGTCGGATGGGTGAGTAATTGAGTTTTGGAACGCGAGGAGAGATAGACTGTTGGATCACAAGCGAAGTTGCACGGGTGAAAGGCATGTGAATAAATGCTGGGACCCAGAACTTTAACGTGTTTGATATTTGGTTTTTATGGAGGCAAACCAACGGTATCGCGCTGCTCAAAACTGGTAAGTGAAATTCCTAAAAAAAAAACACAATATCACCCGTTCCTCGACACGTGTTTTTTAGTGGTATTTCGAAACCAGTTATATAGCGTGATTTCTGAAGCCCAAAGCATGTGCAAGTTTATTGTGTGATATCCGTAAGATTTTTGGATCAAATGATCCAACGGTGTTCACATAAGTAGTTAGCGCAAAATTTAATGAAAGGTATGTTGAGTTGTGGGCCGTAGATGATGAGCTTCGCGATGTGTGCAATTTGTGACAATGGTAAGTTATAATAACTTATAAGAAAATAAAGATTACCTTTGGTTTAATACATGTTGGGTACATTAATGTGAGAGTCAAAGATTTGCTTTGAACTTGACAAAAGAAACCAATTCCATAAAGTGGGTCTATAATAAGATAAAAAGAGCAAGAGCTTTCATGTAAGAGTTGAAAGTTTTGGAAGTGCTTTTGGTCATGGTCTTAACGGTAGGAATTGTGAATAGAGAAAATAAGCTTCCGAATAAGAGAATAAACCTGAATTGTATTGCTGTGTGGTTTTTACAACCATAAGTGAAATAAGCTTCCGCATTATTATTGTGACATTGCCCAGATTTAAAATTATTTGGGGCTAAACTTGTAAAGCAGTTATATATGCAGTAGATACACAATTGCAGTGAACAGATATTTGCAGAACTGAATGAGTGAAGAACAAGATCATTCAGGGATCTTGCAGGTAAAATAATTTAAAATCTGATTTGAAATTTATGATTGCAGAATTATGGTTGCAGAAAAGTGAAGACAGATTTTCTAAAAATTAGATTTTGGCTATGGTTGGAACCATGAATGTTGAAGAAAGCTTCCAGATTTAGAACATAATTTGGGAAATGCATTCTACATGCATAGAAAGTAGGAGAGTATGCAGAACTGTTACACTACAGCAGCAGAAAAGACAAACATACAGTTAGCTAAGAACTGAAAGGGTTGAATGAGATATATCAATTGTAAATGTTTTAATTAATTTTATATTGTTTGTGATGCAAAGGCAAGTCTCTGTAGGCAAAGAAATACCCCATTGTAATATTGAAATTTATACATATTGTTATATTTTTCTGAATGTGCTAAGCAAGAAAATGAGAAGGTGGAAGGCAAAGAGTCATACATATTCACTTCGAATTCCCTGTGGAATACAAACAGTCATGAGGTGAACTCTATAAATGATATCACATAGATATGCATAAGGAGAGGTTAGAGAATGGAGAAATGAGGCAGAGAGGGTAAGAAGAAGGAGGAGCATATAGAAAAGTTGTGAAGATTCAGAGATGATATAAGGCAGATATGAAGGCTGGTGGACAACAGTGAAGAAGGAACAAAACATAGCTGATATCCAAGTAAATCAGCATGTGTATTTTTTTTGAAAGAGTGAGCAAGTTGGTGCTTCCATATCAAGTTGTAGCTAGCTGAGGTAGGAGCCTCCTGTAGGTTGTAGCCTACAGAAAATAGATGGGAGTTGGAGCTTCCTTGTAAGTTGTAGCTTAAATAATTGAGGTTGTAGCCTCCTGTAGGTAGGAGCCTACAGAAAATCAGTGGTGAGAGGGAGTTGGAGCTTGCCTTTGCATCACAACAATAATAAGATGTGGTTTTCTTCCTTATGGGTTTCCACTTATATCTGTTGTCTATATGCATGATGATTATGTGTTGATACTCTGTATTTATTCTGCTTAATACCTGCTGCTCACTTATTAAGATTTTTGTTCCATTGTATATGTTGATCACAAAATGATGATGTGAATGAGTATAAAAGAATTTTTAATAAGAACATGACTGCATTAAACTGATTCACCCCCCCCTCTCAGTTTAACCAAGGGTTCAACACTTTGTCGAGGATAAATTACCAGTTGGAGTGTCCCACTACTCCCTTTTAATGCCTCCACGTGGTTGGTTGCCCCTCAATACACTTTCAAAACACAAAAATACAACTAAAAGCTCTTCACTGCAAAAACTGAGTGAAATAGGTAGTTTCGTAGTGTAGTCTGGTAGCAAATCGATCTCAGCCATCTAGGTCAACCTTTAGCCTTCCTCTTTGATTTGCATATGTTTGTTGGATAAAATAAGCTAAATACAAACTTTATCCTCCTTTCCACCCAAAATGATATTTTTTTTCAAAAAGTAATCTATAGGGATTTCATAGTGAAATCTAGCCTTCAAGCCCGGGCTTCGCTACGAAATTGTCTAATTGGAAAAAAACTCATAATTTTGCTGTTTTTAATGAAAAATAGGGCTAGTTTTTTAAATCAAGTTGCGCTAAAGAAAAAACTCTCTTTGATTTTTGAAAACCATCTCGAGGTGTCCAGAATCTGCATTTGAAAAACATGTCTAAAACAGGAAAAAAAACATTCTGAAAATAGAGCCCAAAGACATGTTTGAATCTCCAAATTTGTAGCACCTGTGAGAAAAGTGAAAGAGGTTAATGTTCTTTGATCCGTGCTTGACAATACCTCTCTCCATTTTTTATAATTCTCCTCTTTTTTCCCACAAATTTCTTTTGAAGTTGAATTCTCAAACAGTCCAAAAACAGAGAAATCCCTTTGTATCTTATTGTAAAATCTCATCCAACTAGCTTTGATGAAGTCTTATGCAACACTAGGTTCTTCCATGACCAAATTTATGTCTATAGGTTCATACTTGACCACTGAACCTCCCTTTATTAGTCTTCTTCTGCATGGTTATCTCTTTTAACACTGTGATGGCCTTCTTGAATTATGACTCCTGCAAGGAGGAAAACTGAACAACAAGTTGCTTGCTATGGGACTAGACTTTTTAGAAGTGATAATGGATTGATGCATGAAAATCTCAAATGAAATATGACAAAGAGGAGCTTTGAGATAATTTTAAAAGATGGAATTTGAATGTGGAGAGAATGATGACAAATGAGGGAGTGAAAGGCAATAATGGGTGGTATTTACGCTTTTGCATGCTTGGATGATTATAAAACCAATTATATGACCTCAAATTTACCCTAAACCACTAAAAATTTAGCAGGTCATCATCTCATTCATTTATGCAGAAAAAAATGATTCCACATCATTCTCAGTTATAAACATGACAGATTTTCTTAGGAATGATTAGGTGATTACGTAGCGAAAATCACATGTTTTGCATAGAATTCGCTGCAGAATCAGGAAAAGATAGACAATTGGCTAAAAATAATTTTTAAACCAATTTATGGAGATTTTTGATGGATTTCTATGGATTTGACCATGATGGCATAACCAATGGACTATCCTAGGCTTAGGATAAAGACCATTTCATGAAATTTTCATCAATTTCATGAACCAAACTTATGAGACAAAATGAAACCTAGATTAGTGACCCTATCAATTAAAAATTGAAATTATATGTCTGATAAAAGGTACATTCATTGAAATAGCACCAAAACTTTAGCAGTGGAAATGTGATTATTTCTCTTTATGCATGGATAAATTTAATAAAGGCTTCTTGTACATATGGAAGAATAATTTCATGCGTTGCCCAAACACCATCACAAATGACAATGATATTTAATAATTACATATCTTTCCAACCACCAAATCCAAGAACCATTAACTTCCTCAAAAATTTATTAATTTCACTTGTTTTGTTGTTCTACTTATAATTCTTTGGATATTCTGTTTCTTCGAATTAATGATGGTCAAAATATCTACTAAAATGACAAATGATGGATATTTTGAATCAAAGAATGTTGAAAAAGGGAAAAATAGAAATAATCAAGACATTGACCATTTAATGATAGATATGGAAATGAGCGCTAACCATTGTAACTCTCTCTCTGTGTAATTATTATTTTCATTTTCATATTTCATAGTATTTCTTATGGTTAAGTTATATTTAAAACTAAAAAGAATAACTACAATGATAAGTGGATTGTCCTACAAAACTATAATCAATATCAAAATATTATATTGACAATTTAACATGATTCATAATTTTTCTAATTAGTTGTGAATTTTATTCATTGTCACGGCACTTCTTATGTTTATTACAGTAACAAGTAAGGATAACAATGACATTGATTAAATGAAAGTGAAACAAAAAGATATAATATCATGTACTTATAATGATGATTTTATTCATTTTTACAAATTCAAAACATTTTACATGTTTATTATAGTGACAAATGAGGACAAATTTAGTGATGAGGTGCAAGATTATAATTATTAAGATTATGTCATATTAGGTACTTAACGTGTCTTATCATTTCACTTGTTACATTTTATATTTTAGTGCTTTTAACAATCATAACGTTTTATATGTTTTTGATTGAAGCTTTAACGTATTTTTTCCAAGTCCTGTGAATATTATAGAACAAAAATTATTTGCTCATCTATAAATAGCGGGAAAAATATTCAAGGTAATTGTACTTTTTCAACCTTTATTTCTGACAAATTTTTGTGGCGTGAATAAATTGCTTTGACTAGATTATCTGTTATTGTTTTGCAGCCAAAACAAATGAAAACAAACTATTTATTTTATAGTTACAGAGAATATTTTATTATAGCATTGATGATAGTGCAATAGAAGGAAATAGTGAGAAAATTGGAAAGGACGCAGATTTCTCAATAGAGAAAATTATTCTAGTTTGACCACATGCGAGAGCTTTTCTTGAAATGTGTTTGCAGAGTAAGTCTCTTAACATTACAATTTGGATGACAACTTTGAAAAAAAACAAGACTTCTAATTTTTAGTCCCTGCCGCCTGCGGCATGGCAGGGACTATTGTAATCGCTTTTGGGTGTTTTAATTAGTCCCCGGAGGAAAATGAGACCGAACCATTTAACTTAATATAAAGTTTTAAACACAGTTTTCTGCCTGCCGCCGCTGAGAACCAATCCACAATTGCCTGCCGCCGCTGAGAACCAATCCACAATTTGGAGGTCTTATTTGGCCTCATATCGAGGCCAGACCTATCGAAACTTAGGTTATGTTAACTTGATTCGTCTTGATTCCGATTTTTCTAGTTCTTATCGACTAATGCTAGCATTAGTTAGGAAGCATAAAATGTTATTTTTCATGCGAGTGGCATCCATGTTTGAAAGGGTGCTTTTGATAGAATGCTCTGTAAAACCGCCACATACACCCGGCCATGCACATAGTGTCACGTACACCGGCGCTGAGCAATTCAATGAAGAATTGTCAAAAGACCTTTCTTGGCCTTTTCATTCAGGGTTCTGCAACTCTGTAAAAAAAGCTTGTTGGCACACCCGAAGGAACAATACCGCGAAGCGTCCAAGATGCGCCCACCTCCAGTAAGTTTTCCTGCACTATTTGACAGCATTCTTGCACTCTCGCTAATAGAACAGAAACATTATACACATATTCTGTGAAAATTGATACAGCATAGGATTATACACAATTCCCAATTCAAGTTCCCGCGGCCCCCTTATTAGTACAAGTACTCTTCGTTGCCTTTGCCCGGCGGTTCCTTGGGTGCGCCCTCCCCCACGAGGTCAGCTCATTCATAATTATGTGTACAAATTATACCCAGACCCGGACTCGCACTGTGCTGCCTACCTTCGTTCTGAAACTTTTCAGGGCAACTTAGACTCGGCCGCCGGCAGCGCTGGGTGATAAATTCAGTGATCGTCGTCTTCATCATCAAAGGAGAAGAAAAAAAACACCAATGGAGCATCTCAGGTCTAATGAAAAACAGACTTTCTTTTTCTCAAAGCTTGTTTGCCTTGTACAATTTCCTTATTCATGTGTAATGCTAGAACTTTAACTTCATGAATTTATGCCTGCTTCGGTTTGCATTAATCCATTAATTGCACAATTTCCTCTTCATGCAGTTTCTTTATATCGACTTCTGTTTTTTACAGTGTTCATTCTACAAATAAAACCCAAATGTCTGAAAATTTAGCTGCAGGTTAGCCCTTCACATAGAAACACTTCAAAATAAACGTAGAGATCTATGTATACATATATAGTCCTTAAATCATAGTTCAGAACAGAACTGCAGTTGTGAAATTAACAAAATTGCTTTAGATTTTTTTGGCATTAAACTTTATTTTTTTTCTCTTCTCACAAAGCAAAATCAAGCATTTTCACCAAAGAAAAGCTACCATGACGAGCAAGTAGTTATTATTATTGCTATTACTATTATTATTATTATTTTGGGAGTGTAGTAGTTGGCTGCAGGTATGGATCATATCTCGTGACTATAGAATTTTGAAGACTTCAACACATCAGAATATGGGAAAATATAGAATATAGAAGTTGGATCCCATGATCTGGAGGTGAGACATGAAGGCCATGGCCAATATTCTTACTGTGACCCTCATTTCTCGTCTGCACTAATGCGGTACTAGAATTTTACTGAACGCTTCTGCTTTACTGACTGATGTTTTCATTCTATCAAACAAACTGACTGGTATTTTCATTCTATCAAACAAACAGACAAAAGGACATATTAAATAACAAGTTAAAGAAGTCGATTCTCGAGATCTTAGGAGTAACCCATTAGGAGTAACATTCTACCAAAGGACTGCATGGGTAACCCATTAAACGATACTCTGTAATTAGTAGGAAACTAGCATTTATTTCTGGTGTGGAGTACCTTCTATATAGAACCCTGCACTCAATTTGATATTCTACCCAACCACGAGCTGCAATCAGATGCTGCCTTTGCAGTTTTATTTCATAATTTTGTACAAAATAAACTAAAATTCAAACCTTTTTAATTATGATGTCCTTGTATCTTCTTTCTTCTTGTTATACAAGAGTGTCATATCTGACATTTTTAGGATGACAAATAACGAACTGTCTGAGGCATTTTGGTTGTTGCTGCATTTTCTTGGCCATTTCCAGGAACTTGAATGTTTCACTGAGCACATCCAACTCTTCGCTTTCTTTAGTTTCTTCGTCCTTCTCTGTGCCCTCCCTTGGGCCTCTGCTAACCCTCCTCTTGCTGCTCTATATCTCAATTTTGAAATCAATGCTTGTTCGCACAGGTTTTGTTCCACTTGCATAGTGCTGCATATTTGTAGCAAATTGCAAGAAAAATTGGTGAACATCCATTGCCCTGAGCCCAGTTGCAGCGAGCACTTGTGTCCGGAACAAAACCTGTCAATTGATTCTTCCGAAACAAAACCTGGAGGAATGGTGCTTGGCATGGGCTCGAACGCGGGCTCTATATTCAGAAAACCCCTAGGTGGCGTGGTTTTAGCGCCCCGCATGCATGCTCGCTCTGTTATGTTATGGAGGAGGTGAGGCACGTTGCCCTCATGCAAGGGCCCACATGGTTATCCAGGTTTTTTTTTAATTTTTTTAATCACTTTAATTATTTTCATATACTTTTTATTTTTTATTTCGGTTTGTGTCTTATTTATTGGCTACTTCATTTTTAGTGACAATTTGAGAAACTCTTAGACGTTTTTTCTCAGGCTTAAGCGCAAGTAAATTCCATTAGAGCATATTTTTCCTTTTTGAATATTTACTTTGATGTTATGTTCTTTGTTTTTCAATGTTTTTACCTTTGTGTAATCTCCTTGTTGGGTTTTGCAGATTGTAGTTTTGTACCTCCTCTAATTTACTCCGTGTTAGGGAGTTCACGGGACCTTGCAGTTGGGCCTGTATCAATAGCTTCTCGGCGGTTTGACGTTACAGATAGCCATTGTGGATTGGCACTACTAAACGTTAAAAATAAGTTTAGCAGAGTTTTTGTGCTCAGCAATCTGTCTTACATGCTGCAGCTCTAGCAAATCGATAGAAGAAAGATTAGACTAGCTGGGACCGACCGTCACAGATCTTCGAATCTTACTATACTTATGAAATAAAGGCTTCAGATCTGCAAAAAAACCAGCGTTAATGGCCGATTAGGGTTACTTTGAAGCAATTGTTTTGCAAGTGTTATTGGTCGATTAGGGTTCCTATATTCGTTTATGATTATATAGAATAATTATGTTCCCTTTCAGTTTTCTCTGAGGCCTAGCGGATGAAATCAATGAACATTCCAGTTGGTGTTCATTGATAAGTATCATATTTAGGGTATTGATCATATGTTGTAATTTTTTCTGAAATTTCCATGAATAACCTCTTTCTTGCTAGATTTAAGTGAACGCCTTGCCTAGAACCATACAAATTATGCTAGAATTTTACGGTTATTAAAGCTGAGGCGAAGGGGAAATTTTCTGATCGGAAAATCTGTTGAATTGGCAGAAAATTTGGGGGTTCTGCTACTATTGCGGGAGAGAGTGGGTGTTGCACTTCTGGCGGTTGCAAATGTGGAGCTAACTATACCTGTGACCCTTGCAATTGCAAATGATTAATAGTATATGCGATAGAGACTGGCTAGTTATGGTTGGATAGGTTGTATGAGGTGTTAAATGGGCAGGTCACCTGGATATAAAATAGAAAGTTGTTGTAATAAGTCATGCCACTGTTCTCTCTGCGTCAGAGGTGCCGGGTATGTAGTCTACAGTTTGAAGATCATATGTTTCCTAATTTCCTGTTGTAACTATGGATGTGGCTGTTTCTTATTTCCGTAGTGATTTAGTGATTTCTTGAAAATTTTAAGCTAAAACTCTGCAACATTGAAAATTGCTTGCATTTCTGAACAAATTCTAGCTTTAAGATAATATGTCTGCCGGAATGTACGATGCGATGGCGGCTTGCGGGATAGGGCTTTACATTTCTCTCCTATCTTTTGTTCACATCATCGATATCCAATGTCCTCCCTTGCAAACCATGTTCTTTGAGCACATTTATCTTTCACTCTCGGGAAAACTTGCTCTCCATGTGCAATAACCTGCAACAAATCAATTATTGATTCAGGTCACTTTTTAATGCAGAAAGCACATTCAAAGCATCGCCATAATTCAGCTACTCAATCTAGTCATCCCGGTGAGAAAGGAAAACTGACCTGCAAAAGACGCTGTAAATTTAAATGCATTTTAGGAAATCGCCTATCATCCAATCTCTGCTTCTTCAATAAGTAACCACCTAAAATCATAGGAATCAAGAATGATGCATGAAGAAACCAACACAATGGAAACACCGCTATTCCTTAAATTCATCCATTAAATGACTTGAATTCTGAATATCCTAAGGCCCTTCAGCCTTGCCTTAAAACATATCAAGACAAAAATCTTTAGTGAAAATTTTCACAATCCAAAATATTTTGTTCATCCTATGCTGAAAAACTTCGTGACAAAACACAATACTTATCTACATTTGCATTCAGCATAGTGACAAAAATGACAAAGAACATATATACATGTTAAAATTCTTCATCTAAAAATATGCATCGCTGTTCAACTTCATCTAAGCTTCAACCCCAATTGTGCCCTCTCTAGCTAGAGCCAGATTCATAGAACACATATTGAAAACTTCAACATAGCACTAGATCCTACCTAGAAGCCTATTTGTACCACAAACTTATCTATTTGTACCACAAACTTATCTGTAATTCTTTCAGGTACAAGAGATATAGTAAGCATCCATATTCCTCTAGAAAAAGTTAGACCAACTTGGGCTTCACCCTAATTTACCAGTACGAGTATCTCTTACAAATCAAATAACGGGGCTGTGTGTCAAAACTACTAGATAAGTTAGTTTTTACATGGATGAACTCTTTCATAATTCCCACTGTAGCTGTTTCTCAGAAAACAGCTTTTGCAACAACTAACCCAGTTATTTACGCTTGAGAAAAGCAAGGGATTAAAATAAAAATTTACATTACGAACAGCAGAGGAAACTAGAGGGCAGCTGGAGAGAGAGAGAGAAAGCGAGGATGCCTTGGGGATTACAACATCCGTTGGCCAAACAAGTTGCAAATCCTTCTTGGTCCATAGGTGGAATTTACAATTTTACAGGAAAGATCCAGAATATTCTTGGGATTACAGGCAACCAGGAAATGGAATCATTCTGAAATAAAGAGACTTGAATTGTATTTAAGGAAACCAAAATGGATCAAGGATAAAAATTGTTTGAAGGAAAGAGGTGAGAAACAATTTTCTGAAACGATTCATTCTGACTTTTGCTACGAGAAAAACTGTATCATTGTCACTCTCGCTACCAAACATTAAATTTGAGAATTGTTCATATGAAAAACTAAACTAAAAAATGACAGGTGGTGTGGAAAGTATGACAAAGAGAGCATAGATGATAGAGTTGCTTACCTTTATCCAATTCAAGCTCTATGGAATCCAACTCTATCTCAAGCTTCGTTACTATATCCTGCAGATGATCAACATGGGTGTCCACAATGTGCACAAGGAGATTGGAGAACCTAGTGGGCAGAGGGTTATCAGCTTCCTCGGAATGATTCATAGTCAACAGAAACTCCAGAACATGCTCTCTGATGACAATTCCATTGGACTCTGGGGCTTGTTTTGAGCTCTCCTCATCCTTTTCTCCATAAAGGCGATGGGATGGAGGACCCTCCACACTAGGGATCTCAGAAAGCAGAGACTGCCCCGTCGGAGAAAATCCCAGCCTTGGCACCTTGCCCAGAGATACTGTGATCACAGTATTCTCGCTGATCCTGGCGGCAAGCCTCTGGGTGAATTTGCTGACAGTGGGGCCTGGGGAATTGACCCTAAACACAAGAGCCCCATCGACATTCCCACAGAAGGGCCCACTGGTCACGAGGGACAGGATATCGTGAAGCTTCAGAGGTGGGCAGAGGACATCAATCAAGTATTGTGCAGCCACTGCGAGTTTCTGATTAGATCTCGGCAGCTCAACATGGTACCAACAAAATTCCCCACCCTCGCCTTCGCTCAGATCCCAATCCTTATTAAAGAAATTGCCTTGCCCATCAAATCTGTATGCACTTCTCTTCACTGCACCAGGGAAATGTATGATGTACTTCTGTTTCTGTCTAATCGGAGACTCCATGGCCATTTCAGAATCCATTTCGTCTGCATCAGTGCTGGTCTCTTCAAGACTGACCGGCATCATGACTCCTCAAAGCAAAAGTCCTTATTGGGTGTGTTTGAATTTCAATTTCTTAAAAAAAAAAAAAAACCTAAGAAATGCAAACTGGGTGTCACAGATTTTGGGCGTCCCGGAATTCAATCCAGAGCTTTCGCAAGTTAAGTATTAATGGTTGAATTCAAACAAGATATATAAGTACAAACTGGGTGTACACGAAAACCGTAAGAGTTTCACAATTTGGGTTTAAATGGTTGAATTCAAACAAGATATAAAAGTAAAAAATTGGTTGCCCGAATTCGTCAATCCAAACAACGTGTACCTGAATTAAAATTCAGGCAAACCCATCCAGCACCAACAGCATGCACATTCAATGGGTATGATATTCTGCTAAAATCCTTCAGCCAAGAGGCCGGTAAGGCCTCATATTCGAGAGCAACCGATCCGCTGATGCCAAAGTTGAAAAATATCTATGAACGTCACCTGCGTTTCTGTATTTGTTGGGCATTGACTTCGCTTGAAGCACACGTTCCCTACCTTTCTGCCATAGGTCTTCTTTTAAAAATGGAAATCAGAAAGGAAGGCCTAGAATTTTCCTGTTTATTCTTCCAACTTATCATACACGAGACCTGTTGACCAGACATGTCTATCAGGTGAGATATAGAACCAAGGCTGGGAGACTATGTTACATGTCTCAAGTGGAAATTATTGACTTGTAGGGAATTTTGAACAAGCCTTAGGTTTCACAACAATCAACAAATACTAAGAGAGACTATGTTTCATGTATCAAGTGGAAATTATTGACTTGTAGGGAATTTTGAAGAAGCTTTAGGTTTCACAACAATCAACAGATACTATGAGTTGCCGCCCTATGAGTTGTGACTACAAGGTATAATGTTGTCTTTCACGCGAAGATATTAGTTAAATAAGGTAACGGTGTAACTTGAAAGCCCATGTCGTTCACACTTGTCCTGGCTCAAGGCAGGGACTAGCTGCCTTGCAGCCACTCTTGTTTTTTATACAAATCACAAGATCAACTTATGTTTATCTGGATCGCTTCATATTGTAAATCACCAAAGGTACATAAGGTCATTGAAAATCCAAAAAATGTTATATCCACTAAACCATTGAAAAAGGTGTGGGAAAAGCATACCCAATACGGTGCAATTAATACTATGATAGTTGATTGTTCACGTGAGAGAGTGAAAGGAATTCCCAAATAAAATGTGTTTCTTGCTAAGTTCCATTCACTCGAACAAACGATGAGGATGATGGGTTGATCTGCGTGCTATAGACAATGTTGAATAAATTCATCAAGGAAATATATTTTCAAGCTAATTTGAATGATACTTAATCATAGTTAAGAGTACCAAAAGATGACAAGTGTATATTTTTTTCAAAAATGTACATATATTATCTATAATATGAATTCTTGGTCGTTATATGTATTCCATCGTGATTTATTGTAATTTGTAGCATTTATCAATTTCAGTTGACTTTTATTTGATGATACCAATAGAAATATTGGTGGTTTATTTTGTCATTAGTAGAAACAAATTATTTTTATCTTTTTGATTTCTAGTAAGATATTGTGTTAATGAAAATTATTGATTTAAATGGTTTTTAATGTGTTCATTTTAACTTTTCTTATTTTATAGACTTTTTAAAAATGGTTTAGGTTGTATATAGAAATTATTAAATAATTGGTTTGTTTGTCTTATTTGGAACATTGCAAATATTTTTTCAGTTGTGGTTTATAATGTTATTAGACTTCTTAAAAATTAATCATTTCGAGCATTGTTCATTTAGATTCTTATAACTTTTTTAATTCCATGGAAGTTTCAAAACTATAGTATGTTAGAGGAAACACCAACAGTGGAAGTAGATTTTGCACTAACACCAAAAGAAACTAAGGGATACACTCTAGAAAATAATATATTATTTATTAGTATGTTTGAAATTTATAAAGTGTATTAGTTTATATTTGGAAATTAATATATAATTAGTTTTTCTACTTGAATTGGACTATTCAAATTATATTTGTCAATTGTGACTAAACAAATAGTTATAACTCCTAAAATCAACAATCTAAATGGTGTTCAATATGCTCATGCAATACTCATTCCATACAAATTAAATAAATGTATTAGGTTGTATCTATAAAGTAGACATATCATTAATTTGTTTACTTGAATGGGGCTATTGTAAAAATGTTTTTTCATTTCTATTTAACTCATAAAATTCACTTTATTACAAATGGAAAAAATTCATAATATATACTAACATCAATTTTTAAATGTTTTGAAGTGTTTTGTTTTGATGTTCTTAAGTAACGAAATGTTGATATTGTCATGTATGTGTTTGCAGTGAATATGCAGATCAACATTAATATAAGTTGAAATATTTTGTTGATATTTGAAATGGTTGGAGTATTATTCCAATCATACACTACAAATGAACCACTTTTTCATATTCAAAGAGAACTAGGTTGGTAGTTTGGTTATAAGTTTTATTTTTCTAGGTCTTGTGAGTCATAAGTATTAAAATATTGCTTAAAAATTATGATGTTGCAATATGGACATCATATGTAACTAACAAGTATATTCGACAATTATTTGAAAAATAAAATATTGATATAGGAGAATATAAATTCATATGGGACAGGTCTCGTTGCCATTTGCAAACAAAAGTGAAATCAGGGATAATAAAGCAATTCAACGAGAAAATATTAACTGATGTGTGTTCATAATATGGAGACAAATATGAATAATTAAATGTGTTTCTAATAGATACATCAAATCATTCATCCAAATTCATCATATATCAATCAAATCACATCTTAATAAAATCCTATAAACGACAAGAGCAAGATACTTGATTTATGCATGCTTTATTTCCATTTATTAAGACACTTTTGCATATCAAAGAGAAACTTGAGTACATTTGAGTGTTCAATAGAAAATGAACTTCATTGTAATGGATGAAGATCATTTTTATTTTTTTAAATTCTCACAACATTTGAATTTTTCCATGTAACTTGGACATAGTTTTTTGTGAATCAATTTGTATGATTTTTTACTTTTTGGAAATTTGTAATCATTTTTGCATTCATTTTGTTGTACCAGGGGTTTTTTTAATGTCTATGTGTATTTTAATTTGTATTCTTAAATGAAATTTGTCATTAAAATCATCTTATATGATCCATTGAGCCAAAAAGTTACTTTTATTGATTTCTATATACTTAAATGCATTAATACTCATATATAAATGTGAAATGTAGATGAAATAACTGTCATTGTAAATAAAGGTAGATCTCTCTTTTTTTTTAAAAGAGGTGGCTAGATTTTTTTATTAATAAAGACTAGATTATGGGGCTATAACCCTTACAAATATTGATTGCATTTTGTTATTTGATATTTTATGTTGAAAATTCTATCAAAAAACAATCAAGATTTTCATTGTCCTTACATATTCTAAAGTCATTGCGACTATACAATATATAAAAATTCCAAAGTATTAGACAAAATTTACATGGTAACATTAAAATAGAGAGAAATATGTGATAACCACAAAAAGGCATCCAGATTAACCATCAACAACTGCGTCCATTTGAAGGGTAATCTTCCCTATGCAATCATCAATCCTTCTTCATAGGAGAAAATCCAAAGCCAATTTCATCCAAGGTGAACTAAGAATTACCCATAATAATACTTTCCAATGTAGGAACCCGGCTAGTGAGAGCCATGATCTCTGTTAGGTCCCTATAACACTAGTGCAACCCCCATACAATTATTGTTGTTCCCCAAAAAATACCAGTATTGTTATTATTGTGCCCTTACATTATTATTTTTATGTAGGGCCTAATTATATTGTGGATCCATATACTCCTATACATACCAATTAGTTCTTATCATTTGAATCATCTAAGAATTATTCATTTATCAGATGTAAAAATAGGTTTCTCCCTCGAAGAGGCTTATTTTCAAGTTGATGATCTATTTTTTGTTTTGTTTTTCCATCTGGTTACATAAATTTTGATATTAGATCTAACTCCCATTTCAAACTATAATGCGAGAACTTGATGAGGAAGGAAAAGTCATTTTTGTTCCTGAAACAATCACATAAACAAGAATCTAATAGCTACAAAATAGATTAATTTTAGAGTATCTCATTAAGTGGAAGAACTTGCCTCCTGAAGACTCCACATGGGAGGATGATAATTTTATTCATAAGCATAAAAAAATACTGAAGTTTTCAGGAAAAAATATTTTGAAGGAAAGGGTAATGTTAGGTCCCTATAATACTACTGTAGCCCCCATATTGTTATTTTTATGCACCATAGAATCCCACTATTTTTATTGTTGTTCCCTTACATTATTATTGTTATGTAGGCCCTAATTATATTGTGACCCCTTAGACTCCTATATATACCAAGGCGTTCTTATGATTTGAATCATCAAAGAATTATTCATTTATATGATGCAAAAGGAGGTTTCCCCCTCGAAGAGGATTATTTCAAGTAATCGATTTATCTTTTCATTTGTTTTATGATCTATTTACATAAAAATCACATCGCTTAAAAAAATCACAGAGATTTCCATATCACTAAGGTGATAGAGAATTTTCTCCTCCATTAATAGTTGTAAACATTGTCATTATATATCGACCATGTTATCATGCTTCTAATGGGAACCATGGAGGGATTTTTAAGCATCCATAAAAAAATCCAAACAAATTCTCTCTAAGCCAAGATCAGAAAATTTTGGCGCTATTCCATATTTGTGGACGTCCACAGAGAAACTAAATCAAACTCACCACCTTTACAATACTCACCAAACATGAACTAGACCTCATATCTACCAACGGACTCCCAAAAAATCATTAAACATAAATCGACACTCACCCTTGAGCTTGATTGATACAAAGAATCCATCACAGAGCCAAAATCCTCAAAAGTGTGGGAGATCAGAGATGTTATTAACTTTAATCCAATGCTTGAGTAAGGCTTCAATGCATTCGAATAAATACCCACCCACTCCAACTGATGGCTAGATGAATGGGTGTACCAGATAAGACTATTATACTTGATGATGTGCCAAGGGGAGAATTTCAAAAATTAACAGTCGATAATAGAGTGATGTTTGGGCCCTTTATCCCATCACCTTGTGTATTCAAGACAATACGAGACTAGAATGAATAATTTGAGAACTCGACCCTAGGATCCATAAATTCAATTTGTATTCAAAGTTTTCATTTCGATGATTGTGTACCTTTGAATTCTATCCATAATTAAGGTATAGGGAGATATTTTGAATTTTTAAAATTGATAATAAATTTTCCTTGGCCTAGAGTGGATCCCTTTTATTCCAACCTATGTGCCATCTCATTTAGATGCCTACACACATGCAAAAATCTCCATATGTTCAAACATAGGTGAATGATTTGAAATTTTTGCAGTACAGGAGACCTGATTTCTCAATCCATATTTTTGGTAAATTTGTATAACTTCAATTAATTAATTTTTGCAATTATAACATATTGGAAATAAATAAGGAAAAAATTCACTCTTTAATTATATCATATGACCCAAAAAGGCACAAAGTTATGTTATCCACTATTACTTGCTTATATTGATTAATATGAGTGTATAAAAGTGATGTATAATAGATAGAAATCATGAATATTTTTTTCAAAAAATAAATATTATAATTTATTCATAATAAGTGTTAAGTGCACTATTAATATTAGTGGTCAATGGGACATACACTAGTAACGTTCATCCTATGAGATACAAGATAAATGAGTTTATATTATTGAAACAACCAAAACTAAAACAACGACCATATAATGCTTTGAAAAATATGCATAAATTTATTATATATATATATATATATATATATATATATATATATATATATATATGGGTGAAAATGTGAAGTTGGGTTACACTTTTGTGAGAATCAGGGGCAGAAATATTTTTTCGGCAATAGTTTGACTGAACTCGTTCTGTTGTTTAGATTGATGGCGTACTAACAGCGTGGGCAAATAGATTTTTTTCCGGAGATGGGAAAACCAGCAACAACAGTTCGGCTGAGCTTTTAAAATAGTTTGACTGAACTATAGTTTATAAATATATCACCCGCGAACTATTCTCATTTTCGCTCATTTCTGTTCTCATTTTCTATGTTTTGCGCGTTTATGTTTCTTTTGCTCTGTTTCTGGTCATATTTTGTTGAATTGTTGCAACAACGTTAAGCGAATTATGTGGCGTTGCTCCTGCTCTGTTTCTTATCATATTTTGTTGAATTGTTGTGGCGACGTTAAGCAAATTTCTAGGTAAGTATAATCCACTAGTTTTCCTTCTCGTTTTTGTTCTCATTTTCTGTGTTTCACGCGTTTCTGTTTCTTCTTCTTTGTTGCTGATCATATTTTGTTTAATTTTTGTGGCGACATTAAACGAATTCTGTGGCACTGCTGCTGCTCTGTTGCTAATCATATTTTGTTGAATTTTTGCGACGACGTTAAGTGAATTTCTAGGTAAGTATAATCCACCAGTTTTCCTTCTCTGAAACCATTGAATGTTATCTGTTCCAAGAGAATTATGGGTTTAGTAGGAAAAAAATAATATATTTTCAATTGAAATTAGAATGCCTCGGCTATACCTAAAAGGCCACTGATTCATGTTTTATATCTATGTGAAGCTAAATTTAGCGTATTAGATAAAAACCCATAATTTTTGGTTGATCAGAAGTGGTGTAAATGGGGATTTTTGTTTTGTCTCAGCTTAAATTCCCCTTTGTGTTCGACCAAGAACTCAACCAAGCTGACCCCAATAGCATAATCGCTCCTAGAAACTTTTAGTTTGTGACCTTTGTTGAAAGAAAACTGAACATTATCATTACCCGCTGCTTTATTCTTTGCTTGAACTCGCACAGTAGAATCAATCTGTTGAATCAAAGTAGAGACCCTAATGACGAATAAATCTTGTAAAGGATTGAACACTGCCCCAAGTACATGAATCATTATTGCCTCCAGAGTATATTGACCCAACACATTAATATGTTTTAAATTCTGGCTGGATAGACGAGCCATATTATGCTGTAGATATTTCTTAGCGATAATAAGATTAGGACCAATTAAAAGTTTAACCAAGCTAGGAACACTTTTAAAACTCTTTTTTCATCGAAATGCATAGTCATATCTTCTATTATTTTCTGTAAAATCAATAACTATTCCTAGCTAAAAGATTCACCATTATATTTACATTCTTTCGAGCTAATGAACAACCTGATGAACTCATGGTGATAGGGAGAAACATTCGACTGTATAGAAAAACTAGATAAAGACTTATCAATCTTGATGTAGAAAGTATTCCAGAATAACTCAATAGTTTGTTCCTGAGTTAAAGAATCTCCATGCTGTGGTACCTCGCTACCATCACACACAGAATAATCCTTTTCAGATCCAAAATCATAATCACCAGTAAAAGAAAATCCATTATTAATTGAACCACAAGAATAAGCATTTAGGAAAGATGAAAAACCACACGAATAAGCATTTAGACAAAGAAAACAACCTTGATTAATATCTTTCTAATCTCCTATGTAGATGCACCATTAATATAGAGAAAATCAACAGATATAGTACAGATGACAATAGATGAAAGCGCTAGGATTTATAGTGCTAAAACCCGCACAATGTATAGGCCTTGGGGGAAACATCAGGATGGACATGAATTCCTGCAGAATATTATGAGAAACCAAGGTAAGAAATAAAAATACATTTAAAGAAGCATTTCTTTTGCTTGCCTTGGGTTGATTCATACAATAGCAACAACAAAAAACACAGATTGTTGAGGACCACAATTAGCCATTACTGTTTTCAGTTACAGAGAGGAATTGAAATAACTCTTCCTCTTGAGTTAGATGACAGTCCTTAGTTCAGCTCTCTGTATTGACAGTTAGCTGCTGATTTGTACAATAGCAGCAAAAAAAAACACAGATTGTTGAGGACCACAATGTAATCAGATGTGTTTTCAGTTACAGAGAGGAATTGAAATAACTCTTCCTCTTGAGTTATATGATAGTCCTTAGTTCATCTCTCTATATTGACAGTTAGCTCAACAAATTTATAGGGGAATACAGATCAGTTTAAGCAAAGGGAAACAAATCATCTGCTATTAACTGTCACTAGTACTTTACTTTTAGTAATAATAGTAATGGTTACGTATTAGTTACTGAATAAGCTTAATCTGTGGAAACCTGTAATATAACCAGTCATCCCATATTATAGAAACACTGCTTATATCTACTAATTTTTGATCATTTAATTGTATCGACTTCTCATATTCACTGTGCTCTAATTACATATTGATAGGCCTAATAATTTGTTACATAAGATTCCATAATATACTTCAAAACGAAAAGTGACTTGATAAAAACACATTAGCCAATAAACAAACCGTTGAAACCAAAAGTGATTTGATACAAAACATAGGTTTTAACCTTATATAGGTAATTGTTTCAAATAGATTCTTAATTTAAAATGAAAAATATTCAATGTAAAACACATGCATTCTTATACACCCTTATGTCTATGTAAAGTAGTTTGAGTGATTCCACGAGTCCTCTACACCCTTCATAGGGTATAATTGGGACAAGTAGTGTTAACTTCTACAAGTTCTATAGGAAGATTCTGTAAAGGGCTAGGTAGCCTCTGGATCTCATATTTTATGAAAGGTGACATATCCAGTAAATGCCCTTGCAGTCAATCTTTGGAATAGATCTAAATAGAAGTTTTTCATTTTCATATCCATGGTCTCAAACAATGAGAGAGAGAAAAAAAACCATTTATATTCAATTTAAAACACAAATTAGCCATAAAAGTTTCCCATTGCAACCAAAAGATATTTGATACAAAACATAGGTGATTTGATTCAATGGCAATGTGTAGCTTGAATATCTAGCCTAGTTATGTAATTGGTATGATATCCTTTTAGAAAAATATTTTTTAATGAAGCAAATATATCCATAGTGATCCACTGATATTTGTTCATAGACAACTATTCTATTTTGGACTTTTATATGTCAAAACTATGTTCATTGAATTTATGCATCTATATTTTTAAACTACTTGAAACAATTTTATTACACTATAGGATTCATTTCAAAACTATGCCCATTGAATTTATGCATCTATATTTTTAAACTACTTGAAACTATTTTATTACACCATAGGATTCATTTCGATATATCTCCCATTTTAATCGGGTGTATCACATTTCGAGAAAAAAACATTAGCCATAAAAGTTTCCAATTGAAACCAAAAGTAATTTGTTACAAAACATAGGCTTTAACCTTATCATAGTTAATGTTTCAAATAGATTTTTAATGAAATGAAAAATATTCAATGTAAAACATATGCACAATAACATATAATTGTGATACTTTCCCTTCCTTCCAACTTAGTGGACATCATTCTAGAAAAATCCCTTTTAATAAAGCAGATATATATCCATAGTAGCATTGATATTTGTTCACAAACAACTCTTCCATTTTGGACTTTTATATCTCAAAACTATGCTCATTGAATTTATGCATCTATATTTTATTACAGCATAGGAATCATTTCGATATATCTCCCATTTTAATGGGGTGTATCACATTTCAAGAAAAACACATTAGCCATAAAAGTTTCCCATTGAAACCAAAAGTGATTTGATTCAAAACATATAGGTTTTAACCTTATATAGGTAATTGTTTCAAATAGATTCTTAATTTAAAATGAAAAATATTCATTGTAAAACACATGCATTCTTATACGCCCTTATGTCTTATATAGGTAATTGTTTCAAATAGATTCTTAATTTAAAATGAAAAATATTCAATGTAAAACACATGCATTCTTATACACCCTTATGTCTACGTAAAGTAGTTTGAGTGATTCCACGGGTCCTTTACACCCTTCATAAGGTATAATTGGGACAGGTAGTGTTAACTTCTACAAGTTCTATAGGCAGAGTCTGTAAAGGGCCAGGTAGCCTCTGGATCTCATCTTTTATGAAAGGTGACATATCCAGTAAATGCCCCTATATCTAAATAGAAGTTTTCATTTTCATATCCATGGTCTCAAACAATGAGAGAGAGAAAAAAACCTTTTATATTCAATGTAAATCACAAATTAGCCATAAAATTTTCTCATAAACCAAAAGTGATTTGATACAAAACATAGGTTTTAACCTTATATATTTTAATTGTTTCAAATAGATTTTTAATAAAATGAAAAATATTCAATGTACAAAACATAGTATTTAGAAACAAAAAGTAATTTGATACAAAGCATAGGTTTTAACCAAGTATATAGTTAATTGTTTTGAAAATAGATTCTTAACAAAATGAAAAATATTCAATGTAAAACACATGCACATTAACATATAATTGTGATATTTTCCCTTCTTTCCAACTTAGTCCATCCTTCTAGAAATATCCCTTGAAACTAGATTCTTAACAAAATGAAAAATATTCAATGTAAAACACGTGCACATTAACATATAATTGTGATATTTTCCCTTCTTTCCAACTTAATCCATCCTTCTAGAAATATCCCTTTTAATGAAGCAAATATATCCATATTAATCCACCCATATTTTTTCACCAACAACTATTCCATTTTGGACTTATATACCTCAAAACTATGCGCATTGAATTTATGCATCTATATCTTTAAACTACTTGAAACTATTTTATTTCACCATACGAATCATTTCGATATGTCTACCATTTTAATGGGGTGTATCACATTTCTAGAAAAAACACATTAGGCATAAAAGTCTCCCATTGAAACCAAAAGTTCAATTTGATACAAAACATAGGTTTTAACCTTATCTTTAAACTACTTGAAACTATTTTATTTCACCATAGGAATCATTTCGATATGTCTACCATTTTAATGGGGTGTATCACATTTCGAGAAAAAACACATTAGCCATAAAAGTTTCCCATTGAAACCAAAAGTTCAATTTGATACAAAACATAGGTTTTAACCTTATATAGGTAATTGTTTCAAATATATTCTTAATTTAAAATGAAAAATATTCAATGTAAAACACATGCATTACCATATATAATTGTGATACTTTCCCTTCTTCCAAACTTAGTGGACATCCTTTTAGAAAAATCTCCTTTAATGAAGAAAATACATTCATAGTGATCCACTGATATTTGTTCACTAACAACTATTCCATTTTTGACTTTTATATCTCAAAACTATGCTCATTGAATTTATGCATCTATATTTTTAAACTACTTGAAACTATTTTATTACACCATAGGATTCATTTCGATATATCTCCCATTTTAATGGGGTGTATCACATATCGAGAAAAACACATTAGCCATAAAAGTTTCCCATTGAAACCAAAAGTGATTTGATACGAAACATATAGGTTTTAACCTTATATATAGGTAATTATTTCAAATATATTCTTAATTTTAAATGAAAAATATTCAATGTAAAACACATGCACATTAACATATAATTGTGATACTTTCCCTTCTTTCCAACTTAGTGGACATCATTCTAGAAAAATCCCTTTTAATGAAGTAGATATATATCCATAGTGGCATTGATATTTGTTCACAAACAACTCTTCCATTTTGGACTTTTATATCTCAAAACTACGCTCATTGAATTTATGCATCTATATTTTATTACAACATAGGAATCATTTCAATATATCTCCCATTTTAATGGGGTGTATCACATTTCGAGAAAAAACATGTTAGCTATAAAAGTTTCCCATTGAAACCAAAAGTTCAATTTGATACAAAACATATAGATTTTAACCTTATCTTTAAACTACTTGAAACTCTTTTATTTCACCATAGGAATCATTTCGATATGTCTACCATTTTAATGGGGTGTATCACATTTCGAGAAAAAACACATTAGCCATAACAGTTTCCCATTGAAACCAAAAGTTCAATTTGATACAAAACATAGGTTTTAACCTTATATCTAGGTAATTGTTTCAAATATATTCTTAATTTAAAATGAAAAATATTCAATGTAAAACACATGCATTAACATATATCATTGTGATACTTTCCCTTCTTCCAAACTTAGTGGACATCCTTTTAGAAAAAGCTTTTTTAATGAAGCAAATATATCCATAGTGATCCACTGATATTTGTTCATAGACAACTATTCCAATTTGGACTTTTATATCTCAAAACTATGCTCATTTGAATTTATGCATCTATATTTTTAAACTAGTTGAAATTATTTTACTACACCATAGGATTCATTTCAATATATCTCCCATTTTAATGGGGTGTATCACATTTCAAGAAAAACACATTAGCCATAAAATTTTACCATTGAAACCAAAAGTGATTTGATATGAAACATATATGTTTTAACCTTGTATATAGGTAATTGTTTCAAATAGATTCTTAATTTTAAATGAAAAATATTCAATGTAAAACACATGCATATTAACATATAATTGTGATACTTTCCCTTCTTTCCAACTTAGTGGACATCATTCTAGAAAAATCCCTTTTAATGAAGCAGATATATATCCATAGTGGCATTGATATTTTTTCACAAACAACTCTTCCATTTTGGACTTTTATATCTCAAAACTATGCTCATTGAATTTATGCATCTATATTTTATTACAACATAGGAATCATTTCAATATATCTCCCATTTTAATGGGGTGTATCACATTTCGAGAAAAAACACATTAGCCATAAAAGTTTCCCATTGAAACCAAAAGTTCAATTTGATACAAAACATATAGGTTTTAAACCTTATATAGGTAATTGTTTCAAATAGATTCTTAATTTAAAATAAAAAATATTCAATGTAAAACAAATGCATTCTTATACACCCTTATGTCTACGTAAAGTAGTGTGAGTGATTCCACGGGTCCTCTATACCCTTCATAGGGTATAATTGGGACAGCTAGTGTTAACTTCTACAAGTTCTATAGGCAGAGTCTGTAAAGGGCCAAGTAGCCTCTGGATCTCATCTTTTATGAAAGTTGACATATCTAGTAAATGCCCCTACAGTTAATCTCTAGAATAGATCTAAATATAAGTTCTTCATTTAGTTCTATAGGCAGAGTCTGTAAAGGGCCAAGTAGCCTCTGGGTCTCATCTTTTATGAAAGGTCACATATCCAGTAAATGCCCCTACAATCAATCTCTCGAATATATCTAAACAGAAGTTTTTCATTTCTCCCATGCATTTGCAATAAATGTCAATTTAATATATATTTTTATTGAATTTGATTTTTTTTTTCCAGGGATAAGAAAACCATTAAATATGGTTGAAAAATGGAAATTATTCATAGAAGTTTCTTGCTATCCCAATCCAAGGAAAGTAATGATTACATATGTTCTTTCCAATATTGTGTCTAGCAAAGTCGTCCAAAGGAAAATGAATATACCGAGAAGAACAACAAACAATGAGGCATATTATATTGGATTGATAGAAGGCTTGGTAACATCGATGGAGTATGGATCAGATGGAATTGTAGTTTTCACCAATTTTGAACTTGTGTGCAACCGGATGAATGACATGTACCGAGTTAAGAAGGAGAGGCTAAAAGAACTGCTTGGAATAGCAAACAGTATTGTTAGCCAATTTCAATTTTTTAGTATAAGGCATTGTACAAATGTGAATAAGATGTCTGCTGATCTATTGTGTGGGCCAATGCTAATTTAGGATTCATCTATCAAAGATGAATTAATAGATGAACTAGAATTATATGGGGCAATGCTAATGCAAGATTCATCTCTCAAAGATGAATTGGTTTTGAGATGCTCTTCTTCAAAAATTCAAGATTCATCTCTCAAAGATGAATTAGTTTTGAGACGCTCTTCTTCAAAAATTCAAGATTCATCTCTCAAAGATGAATTAGTGTTGAGACACTCTCCTTCAAAATTTATTAATGGACATTGTAACATATCTTGGATATGTGTGTGTTGTGTACTTATAAATGCATATTTTTTTATTGACCATGTGTTTTTTCAATTATATACTAAGTGTGCTCCCACCACACCATGTAAAGTGCAACTTGGTGAGCTTCACATTTGCAACAAGTGGTGAACTTTACATTTTTATAAAATTAAAATGCGGGGACTTCAACAAATTTTTGTTTAAATGGAGTTTGTTTAAAAGGAGTTTCACTTCTTTTTTAATGACAATGTGTTTTTTTCAATTTTATACCAAGTGTGCTCCCACCATGTAAAGCGTAATTTGGTGAACTTATCATTTTTATAATTTTTTTTTTCTTAAATTAAGTTTCACACATCAATTAGTGCTTTGAAAGTTGTGTTTTACATAATTTGTTTACACTAAATTAAATTAATTTTTTGAAATTTATTTTTAATTTATTTTAAATTAGTTATTTAAAAAAAAAAATTGTAAATGCCCACCGTAGATATATATCATGGAGGATGAACGACGAAGATCAACAAAATCTCATATATCTACGAGAGGGGGGGATCAAGAATCGAGGGATGTTCATGGTATTTAAATATAATCTTAAATCTCCATACATGTGTGTACATATGGAATTGATTTTTTATCAACTTTGTGAGTTAAATTAGTTGTTAATAAGTTTCATTTTTTATTTTTTAGGAGCTAATAAGAGGAGAAGGGTCTCTACTCCATCCATGGAGCATGCCCATGGTTCACCTAGTCGTGGTATGGTTTGAATGCAACTTAATCAATGAATATGTATGTGTGTATTTATATGTATGAATGCATTTTTCAATTGATTATAAATTCGTATTTGTTTATGAAGCTTCTCTCTCCTCTCGAGAGGTTGGTGGTGGTTCAAATCCCCTTAGAGGGCCATCAATAAGCAGTAGCAGGTTGAGTGAAGGTGGTGATATTTATTCTCCCGGAGACCAATCAACGGTTGGTGGTGCTAGTTCTCGGTAGGGTCGTTTTGGTTCTCAACAGTTTCAGGGTGGGGAAGATGCTAGCCAACCACATCGATGTTGCCATCAATTTCAATATTTATTTCATTCAATTTGTACAAATTTTTTAATATGTGTTTTTTCTAATATAAATTTTTTTATATATATTGATGTAGAGGCTGAAAATGCTCCAAATGTTGATCAAAAAAGACGCAGGGCAGAACGCTACATTCAAGAAGAAGGTTGTCTACCCACCACAACTTATCCGGACGACATTTCTGATATACCATGGGAAAGAAACATGGCATAATGCACCTTAGAAAGGTGTCAACATCTTCATGCAAAATTGCAGAGAGATCTCGTGGCTTTGACTCTACCTGTTGAGAGTCGACAAAGGCTCGAAATAGTTACACATTCATTGGGTGAACTAGTAGCCGTGTACAGAAATATTGGGCCAATGACTGATACATTTGTAGAAGTCATGAGAAAAAGAAAGGAAATAGTAATGGGTCCCGATAAATGGGAGGATGTAAAACAAAGAGTTACAAAAGAAATGGCAAAGTCAATGTTTAATTTCAAAGAAGGGCCAAAAAGAAAGATGTTGAAGGTGTAATATTTCAAGAATCCATATAGCTCACTATTTGTATGATAGGCACCTTGCGGCCTATGGAAGACTCCCATGGAACGACGAGGTTCCTGTTTATTTTGAAAAAATCTTTTTGGAAATGAAACCCAATTACAATGACCTTCTGTTAGAATTTTTTGGTCTTGGGAAAGGTCGATTGTGTGACCGTAGGGGCACTAGGCGTGATGTTGAGTTGCCTCGCCATGAGCCACCATTGGTGAGTCGACCTTTTCGGGTCGAAACTTTGCAGTCAGAGATGGATGCCACTTCTCAAATAAGTCGAGAAGCAAGGGATGCCATCATCGACAATGTTCACAGCAGATTGGGTGGAGTCGATGTTTTTCTAAATCAAGAAAGAGCACGTGAGAATGCATGCGCCAATTTTTTGTATTGTACAGATAAAGAGATTGACAACATGAGTGTTGAAGATATCAGAATGTATGTAAATAATTGTCACAATAAGTTGAAAGACCTAATTCTTTATGAGGAAGAGGGCACGGGAATGGTATGTGTTAATGGTTAGGGTTCAATTATTTTAACACATACATGTACAATTTGTAATAAATACACATGTATATGTATACATTTATTTGTATGTACATTAATCTAACAAAAATGTATCATTATATGTTAAAACATCATTTTCAGTTGTCACGCATGATGAATGGCGAAAATTTTAATATCACGTTCGGAGCCTCTAGTTCAAACAATCAAGATGGGTCTCACCATCAAGATATGTTGACAAATGTTAGTGTTTTTTAAGTGATATTTTTAAAATAAATAATTGTGCACACATGTACATGTACATATATAATAATAAAATGTTTTAACAGATTATGATTCCGTCCAATGTTTTTGGGATGGAGGTACCTTATTCTTCCTTGGGAGCTGTACCTTCTACTTCCTTAGGAGATGATCCAAGGTCATGAGCAAAATCATATATATATATATATGTGTGTGTGTGTCTTGAGTTATTTTAAATTTTTTGAATTTTAGGTTTTTGGAGATTTTCTTTTGGAGCCTCTCTTAGGAGATGTCCCAAATTCACCTGCAGAAGTATTCAATTTTTCACTTTTAAATATATATGTTTTTTTAAAAGTTATAATTTATAAATTGAAGTTTAAAAGTTTTATTATAAATTGAGATCTTGAACTTGAGTTATTTTGTACTTTTAAAATTTTGAATTTAGGTTTCTATAGAAGATTTCTTTAATCCACAGACTCTAGCGATGGAGATAGGAACATCCACACCATTTTAACCATTTGAACAAGTTGTCTATTTTTTTTAATATTATTGAAAATAAGTTTATATATACATGTGAATTTTCATCTGAAATTTTTTAATATATATATATATATATATTACAATTTACTGTTGGAGATGTTCCCATGGGGGAAGTTGTAGCAGGCGAAAAAATGGAGAGGGAACCTCATGAGGTATTACATGAATTTTTTTTTTTTATATTTGTTTTTTACATAAAGTTCTATATATTCTCACTCATTTTTAAAACAGAAAACTTTAATGTTTGTACGTGCATTGTGTACAGGTTCCCCATGCTTCGCAAGATACCGCGCGGATTGAGACTCTGCTACGAAAGGCACTACATTCATATTTATTTGATGGACATGATTTTTCGATTTAATTGAGATTTCTAGTTTTAAATTTACCTTTTTATATATTATCTAGATGCACAGTCACACACACACACACACACACTCACACACACACACATATAGCTTGATATTTGATACTTGTGAGATCTACAATTTTTGGACATATTTTATTGTGTTAATATAATTTGTTTTGTTTTTGAAAGTTAAGTTTTGGATGGTTGAAGTACTTTTGGCATGTGAATGTGAAGTAATGTTGTTATATAATTTGTTTGGTTTTTAAAACTTAAGTTTTGGATAGTTGAAATACTAGTAATGTTTTCATCTATAAATTAATGTTTTGCTTTTGAACTACATTTGGCATGTTATGTAATGATGTGTTATAATTTGTTTTGTTTTTAAAACTTAATTTTTGGATGGTTGAAGTACATTTGGAATGTAAGGTAATGTTGTGATCTATAACTTTTTGTTAAATTAAAGGTTAAGTTTTGGATGGTTTCAATCTACATTTGGCATGTGATATAATGTTAAATGTTTAATGTTTTTATTGGATAGTTGAACTACAATTGGCATGGCATGTGAAGTAATGTTGTGATATAATCAAAAAGTTTTTAAAACTCAAGTTTTGGATGGTTGAAGTACATTTGGCATGTGAAGTAATGTTGTGATATAATCAAAAAGTTTTTAAAACTCAAGTTTTGGATGGTTTCAATCTACATTTGGCATGTGATATAATGTTAATTGTTTAATTTTTTTATTAGATAGTTGAACTACAATTGGCATGACATGTGAAGTAATGTTTTGATATAATCAAAAAGTTTTTAAAACTCAAGTTTTGGATGGTTGAAGTACATTTGGCATCTTAAGATTGCTTTTGATCTCTACATACTCTTCTCTTGTTTGAGTGAAAAAAATTCCAATGGGAAGAACATAGCTTTTCAATGCAACTAACCATATCAATTGAGCTCTAATTGAAAAAAGAGTAAAGAAAAGTTAACATGCCACAAAACATGTCAGAAAAATAACATTCGTGGTTGTCATTTTTGTTGCAATAGCTAAATCATATTTTAAGGATTCTCCATCCAAAAACAATTTCAATGAAGAGAATCCTTAATATGATTTAGTTATTCCAATAAAAATAAAAACCAAGGATGTTATTTTGTTGGCTTTTTGGATTTTTTTACTTTTTTTCAAATAGAGCTCAATTGATATGGTTAGTTCAGATTGAAAAGCTATGTTCTTTTCATTGGAAATTTTTTTCACTTAAACAATATTATGTAGTATGTAGAGATCAAAAACAATCTTAAGATTACTTTCAAGTACGATCAAGTGTTCAAAACATTTTCCCACATGATGATACCTTCTTTGTCCTCTAAAAAGTAATTCATGGGCTATATGTTCTGCCTCTTTCCCTTATAAATCCCTTTAATTTTGATTGGAAATATAAGAAGTAGATATATGTTTGTTGAATTGGGTCAATGTCATTAATGCACTCAACTAGGTAGCCTTGTTCATTTATAAATTGGTAAATTGATGACATTCAGTTAATTGCATTCTAGAACATAAATATTCAGTTACCTCTTTCCCATATAAATCCATTTAATTTTGATTGGAAATATAATAAGTAGATATATGTTTGTTGAAGTGGGGCCAGTGTCATTAATTCACTCAACTAGGTAGCCTTGTTGATTTATAAATTGGTAAATTGATGACATTCAGTTAATTGCATTCTAGAACATATATATTCAGTTGCCTCTTTCCCATATAAATCCCTTTAATTTTGATTGGAAATATAAGAAGTAGATATACGTTTGTTGAATTGGGGTCAATGTCATTAATGCACTCAACTAGGTAGCCTTGTTGATTTATAAATTGGTAAATTGATGACATTTAGTTAGTTGCATTCCATAACATATATATTCAGTACGTGAAACATTTTTCATCAATGCACATGGGAAAACTACTTGAACAATTAATTTAATTCTAGAACACACACACACACACATCCAACACGTGCATAACATTTTTCATCAATGCACATAGAACATATTCGACCATTGGACAGACAAATTTTGTACTAGATTTTCAATCAGGAATAGAGATGTGGGTCAAATCCCATCAAAAGTCGGAGAAGTGCTCCAAGCCTCTTGTTTGAAAGGAATCTTCATACAAAATTATACTGTGGATGATTTATTTACATTGTGGATACTTTTTACCTGAAAAGCCCACAAGAAAAACTTGGCGTGCATTCAGTTCATGTATATATCCAATACGTGCAACATTTTTCATCAATGCACATAGAAAAACTACTTTCAGTTAATTGCATTCTAGAACATATACATTGAGTACGTGAAACATTTTTCATCAATGCACATAGTAAAACTACTTGAACAGTTAATACATGCAACATTTTTCATTAATGCATGTATAGAAAAGCTACTTTCAGTTGATACTAGAGTGTGCATGTACCAAAAAAATTTGTACATGTGCAAACACTTGCACAAATAACATAACAAGGAAGCTTAATTTTTAATTGAGCATTGGAAGTTCTAAAACATATAATCCAAAGAGAATAAATTGTTGGGCAGTTAAATAAAAAAAATTCCAATGGAATGTCATCTTCAATAATCCGTTCATGATCGAATTATGACATTTTCCATTTCTTAATTTTCGTTTTTTTCTTTGATTGAACCTCTATCAACTTTATGCATGTTGCACACTCCAAGTGACTATATTGACAACTTATGAAATCAGGTTCATAGTCTTCAAAGTAAGCAAAATCCCCACTTTGATTAGTTTGTCTTAAAAAATAACCTTTCAGTATAATAGATCCCCTTTCATATGGAAATTCGTGATCATTATAGTCTTCTAATAATTTCATTTTTCGTTCAGTGCAATTCATCAAATAATACTTCACATTTTCATCATTGTTAGTAGGTGCAATTATAGCAAAAACATCTCCTACACAATAAAACAAACTTAACAAGATTATACATATTTAAATTTATTTCTAGATATTTATCATTAGAAAGAAATTCAAATGTTACCTTCTCTAACAATATTAGAAATTCGATCACCATCGGATGATATTTTATTCTCCTATGATTACATTTCTTCACAACGGACATTTTTCCCTTTGTATTCAACTCAGTATGTTTCCAAACTTTTACATACATTTTGTTTTCTCAAACGTCATTGGATTTTGTGTTGTCTATGCAAATATGACAAAAACAAGAATATTTTCTTTTATCCAATGCAAACACATTTTTGGACGACTTTTTTTTTAATTGAATGCAATTTTTGAGTCCCTTTTATTGTTTCAACTTCATTTCCAATTGATCTATCTACGTCTTCGATTCCAATATGCCAAAAAAACCTTTATATGGAAAATTTAAAGAAGAATGTAAATATGATATCAAAATACAATCAAAGATAATCATTGTGATAAATGTACACTGTTTAAAATAAGATATCCAATAAAAATTAAATTGAATGTACCTTCACACTTCCCTTGACCGGTTAGTCTCATGGCTTAGAGCAGTGATGCACCGTTGAACAAATTCTTTCATGTCCACAAGTCGGATTGTAGAGGGGTTCATTTGATATCTTCGAAGTGCTCGTTTTATGCATGCCATTACACCATCATGTTCTCCTTTTCCATGGCCAGTCTCAAAGAAATTCCAACAATGTTTAATGCAGGTTTTCTTATGAAAACAACACAACCAAAAGAATGATCGTGTAGATTTGAATTCGCCTGCGCATTTGTCTGACCATATCCAGTGTTCATTAAATATTATTCCACGATTTTTCAAGGAATCATAAATTTTTCCAAAACAATGTTGTACAAAATATGTATCATTTGTACAATCGTCACTGATATAAAAGTGATATTATTTAATAATATGTCATTTTTCACTGGTGCTTTCTATATGATCGACGTTTTGTTCAGCATGTCTATATAGAATATGGATGAGCGTGGAGACTTAGCCAGAATGATAGTATTGACTCTGAATTTATTTTTGTGGAACAAATGTGTAGTTTTCTGCAAAATCAATTACTGACAAAAAGTTCCCTACTAGAAAAACTTCACAGGATTTTTTGAATTGCAAGCCTTGCCATCGAGCTCTATGGAATGCTTGGTGTATTTGTAAATTTCTTCCTGAAACTTTCTCAAAAAGTCTATCAAAAAAATTTCTTCTCGTAATTCAATTCTTTTAACACTATTTGCACCTTGAATCGATGTATGGATATATTCATATCTCTTCCATTTCACTTTCATGTTGGAAAATGATTGATCATTTATATCAATACGATATTTGTTTTGAAATTTAGTCAAATTTCCACAGTCATCGCATTTTTTACCACCAAAAGTAAAATAGTTCATCGCTTTCTTTTTCACATACAATTTGAGATATGAAATCACGGATAGTGGAAGGAGGAGGTGAATCCTTCCAAAATGTTCTACCAAAATCAAGGAATGTGTCATAATATAACTCAAATTCCACATGATAATGGAAACAACAAGTGTCGCGTACGGTGATAGGTTTTACATACCATGGTTTTTGTTGAACAAAAGCACTGATTGAAACATGAATTTCATGATTCTCTTCTTTGAAATTGTTGAACAACTCTATCTGAGTGGTTTCCAAGAAATGTTTTTCATGTTCTTTGTACTAATTTCGTGTTATTCTTCTTCGCATCACATGCCTTGCAGTTGGAAAAACACACGAATTGTTCTTCCAATATTCATATATTATTTTTTTAACATTTTCTCCAAATCTATCTTTGTATGGTTGCCTACAAATAGCTCTCCAACAAGCAAGTTCATCATTTACATCTATTTGCAACCGAAATTTTTTATGTTTGTGCAAATTTTTTCGCGAGGCTCCTAATGCTCGTGCCATAGATTTTACGAAGCGATTCTCTTTAGTACTTTATGAAACCACTACCATATGTATTGCTCTACGTACAACTGAAACATTTTTCTGTCTAGATCTTCCAATTGAATTTATAACACTATTTATATTTTGTATCACATTTTCCTTCATTTTTTTTTTTTTTTAAATCTTTGGTTGATTTTCGAATACCCAACTTAATTTCCTTGATGATAGGAGACCTTTCAACATTTGGGCTTGAACTGTCACATTTTCCTTTATGAAATACTTATCAAAAATGCGGTTAACACGATATCATATATAATGGTCAGCTTTTTTATCTCCATATGTGTGAATGTCAACATTTTCTAGCATCTCATCAGCGACATTGATTTCATCTGTACATATTCGAATGAATAGTACATAATAAGTTTACATATTCAATAAATAACTAAATTAATAAATATATGTATAATTTCAATAATACGTGCATGTGTTCAACACATATATATATATATATATATATATATATATATATATATATATACCTTGTGATTCAATTTTTTCACTTGAATTTTTTTCAACATTTTCACCATCTTCAATCATTGGTTAAATATCTCTTTCACTTTCCCTCTCAAAATTTTGTATCTCATCATTAATGTTTTGAGGAATATCTCTCTC